>JAVSCE010011121.1:0-92803 GCA_032199065.1 Smutsia gigantea
GTTCAGTATATATTTGTTGAGTGAATAAGTGAGCATTATTATAAAGTAATTTTACAGTTTGATAGGCAAATAACTGTCTGGCTCTAGAGGTTAAAGTTTATGCTTTTATTGGCTATTTAGTGTTAGATTTTTATCAATTACCTATTCATGTCTGTTTTTCTGAGTATATCTTTTTGATTCAAAGCTCTTGTCTGCCTCTTTGGTGCTGTAGTTTTCCAATCTGAATATGGCATTTTGAGGGACCAGTTTTCATATTTGTGCCCAACATTATAATCTTGTTTGATTTATTGTCCATTTTTTGTGTTTGGTATATACACATCTGAGACTAAAGCATTGTTGAAATCAGGGTCCCCTTCTGATTACTTTCCTCATGTCAATTACTGATTACCCTCCACTCTTCTTCTTCCACGTTATAACTTCTACCCTCTAATTATAGATATACCCAAGATTACTTGGACTTTAAAAATTCTGTTTCATTCAATTTAAACGCAGCTTAATTTAATCATGTAGCCTGAGGCAAAAAAACCATTTTTTTCCTTGAGAAGTATTCTGTTCCTAGCTAAGAGCCCATCATACTGACACGTTGAGCCCACGGTTGGAAAATACTTTCTCTAAAGTTAAATATTTGAGGCTTTGAGGGCAAATTGTCTCTGTTGTAACCACCCAACTCTGTCCTTGTTGTGAGAAAGCAACCGTGGACAATATGTAAATGAGCATGACAATGTTCCAATAAAACTTTATTAATGGATACTGAAATTTGACTTTCATATAATTTTCATGTGTCAAAAACACTTTTTATTTTTTCCCCAACTATTTAAACATTTTGAAGCCATTCTTAGCTCATGGGCCACACAAAGACGGATCAGTGGGCTGAATTTGACACATGGGCCACAGTTTGCTGACTGCCACAGCCATGCCCCAGAGACAAATCGTGCTTGTAATCACCATCCTGCCATCTAAGTCCCAGTTTCCTGAACTTCTGGATTTGGTTAAAAACCTTTGGTGTTCTAGAGTCCTTTAGCTTTCCCATAAAATTGACGTCCTTGAGGTGGTTTCCCCAGTCTCTCATAATTCATCCCTGTGTAATCAACAATTCCTTGCTCCATTGTATTTCCTAATTTCTACGGATTACACCTTTGCAGTACCCTTTCTTTCTGTTCTTACTCTCTTAGTACCCTAGTTAAAACTCACCCCAGGTAGTTACAGTGGTCTCCCAACTGGTTGTCCACTCCTCCAATTTAATTTTCTGTCAGATTAGAATTCTGATAATGCCTCTCCCTTGGTAAAAATCTCTGCTATCAGTTTTTGTCTACATAACAAAGAAAAATTTACTAGCTTGGCATTTCTAGTATTTTGTAGTATGACTTCAGTCGGTCTTTTTCAGATTTCTCTTCCATTATGTCCCCGATGCCGACAGGCAGACTATTCTTCCTGTGCTCATGAACCTCCTCCTACCTTCATTGTCCTCTCTACCACCTCTCTCTGCAGTATTCTCCCCATCCTTCAAGGCCCCTCTGAAAGGACACCTTCCATTTATTTACTTATTGACGTGATGTGTCCTTCTGCACTTTTGAACCTCTTTAATGGTGCTTAGAAACAGCTTTACCCTTTAACTGTTTATGCATTTATCTCATTTCCCTAAATTGCAAGTAGCTTAAGAGAAATGACACTGTCAAAGGTGACCTTTTTTTGTCCCCTAAAACACCTAACACGGTGATCATTGAATAAGTTGTACTGAATCCGTAAATGGTAGGAGCATGTTAGGATGTGGAAAATCAATTATCCTTAGACTATTTTACTGTTCATTGGGAAAGCTGTAGGGAATTATCTCACGGCAGATACAGAAGAAATATAAAGAACATAAGACCAAGGGCTGAGGCCTTTTGTGAATGCTAGTGATATAATCATAGAAATCTAAGGTCCCTTCCATCTCCCATTTTCCTGTCAACCTTAATGATATACTGAGATTATCTTCACTTCTCAGATGAAGAAACTGAGACCTAAAAGTTCACACAGTTTGTAAGTAATGACAGGCCAAGGGACAATAAGAAGAAAGATTTTTTTAAAAGTTTAGAAGGAAAAAATATTAATAGTGATTGTGTCTGTGTGAGAGGATATTAGGTAACTGGTGTTTTTCTTTATACCTTTGTGCCTTTTCTAATATATTTTATACACTTAGGTATCATCTTTAAATATAACTTCATGATCTTTCGTTCATTTTAGGTCTCCACTGCCTTGGCTATTCATGGACCTGGGCTAGCTGGATATGCTTCATGCTACTCTCTGATCATAACCTCCTGTGCTTCCAGCTTCTTTTTTCAGTTATTTCTGTGCATTATCTTTTTACCTTTTTGGGGCCTCTCTACTTGACATCCTCAGGCCCCACCTATTTAACTCAGGCCTCTCCCATCTTCCAACCTATTTAAGCTATATAATCATCCATTATTTCCTCAGCTCAGTTTTCCACTTCCTCAATTGTCTGAGCCTCCTCCCTTTCCTTCTGCTCAAAAGAGTGGGCCTTGCTTCTTCACTCAGAGACAGAATACTGAAGCCTTCACATAGTAACTCCCTCTACCTTCTAATCCCACATTCACAGAGTCTTTCTGTATCCATACTGGCTCCTTCCTCTTTCGTTTCTATTACAACAGAAGAGCTTTTCCTTCCTTCCCTTTAGGGCTAGTCATTTCACCAATTCCCTGGCTCTCATTTATTCCCACCTCCCAGGGCCCTTGCACCATCCATCTCTTCCCTGCATTAGGCATTCACTAAGTATGTGTTTAATAAATGTCAAATGCTTTTGTGAACAGAAGAAAATTAGTAACCCAGAGCCTTTCTGGGTTAGAGTACGGGATTAAGTAATTGAAGACTCTAGAATCTAATTGTTACAGAGAATGTTAATTATCCTGGAAAATATGAGAGTGTTTAGTTTTATAAAGATTCCATTACTCTAAGTGTATTTTGTATGGTGTGAAATGATACAATCCCTCTTAAAACAATATTATATTAATTTGATTGAAATATACTTCATTTGAAAGATGTTTCCTTTACATACTGCTCAGATTTATTTATTTATTTTTTGGAGGGTACTGTAATTGGGACTAATTTTTTTCTTTTTTCATATCTGGAGAACACATTCTATCCAGTTTCTGCACAAATTGGACGTGGAGGTACTATCAATCCAGAGCTAAAACATAAAATAAGATATGTAAGTATTTTCTGTTCCTGGGAAATGGGTAAGAATTGATTATACATTTAGATGTTGTTAGTAGTTAAATCTAATTTGTCTATAAGTATTTGTTAGTTTTATGTTTATACTCAATCTTTTCAAATATACTTCCGATCAGAACGAAAAGTAAATTGCACTCTCCTAAACAATTTTTTTTTAATTTTGTTATCATTAATCTAAAATTACATGAGCAACCTTATGTTTACTAGACTCCCCCCATCATCAAGTCCCCACCACATACCCCAATACAGTCACCGTCCATCAGCGTAGTAAGATGCTATAGAATTACTGCTTGTCTTCTCTGTGTTGTACAGCCCTCCCCGTATCCTCGCCACTACATTATGTCTGCTAATCATAATGCCCTTTTTTCCCCTTATTCCTCCCTTCCCACCCATCCTCCCCAGTCCGTATGGTAACTGTTAGTCCATTCTTGGGTTCTGTGAGTCTGCTGCTGTTTTGTTCCTTCAGTTTTTTTCTTTGTTATTATACTCCACGGATGAGTGAAATCATTTGATACTTGTCTTTTTCTGCCTTGCTTATTTCACTGAGCATAATACCCTCTAGCTCCATCCATGTTGTTGCAAATGATAGGATTTGTTTTCTTCTTATGGCTGAATAATATTCCATTGTGTATATGTTACACATCTTCTTTATCCATTCATGCACTGATGGACACATAGGTTGCTTCCATTTCTTGGCTATTGTAAATAGTGCTGCAGTAAACATAGGGGTGCCTCTGTCTTTTTCAAATTTGGCTGCTGCATTCTTAGGGTAAATTCCTAGGAGTGGGATTCCTGGGTCAAATGGTATTTCTATTTTGAGTTTTTTGAGGAACCTCCATACTGCATTCCACAATGGTTGAACTAATTTGCATCCCCACCAGCAGTGTAGGAGGGTTCCCTTTTCTCTACATCCTTGCCAACATTTGTTGTTGTTTGGATTTTGGATGATGGCCATCCCCCTGGTGTGATGTGATATCTCATTGTGGTTTTAATCTGCGTTTCTCTGATGATAAGCGATGTGGAGCATCTTTTCATGTGCCTGTTGGCCATCTGAATTTCTTCTTTAGAGCAGTGTCTATTCATGTCCTCTGCCCATTTCTTAATTGGATTATTTGCATTTTGTTTGTTGAGGTGCGTGAGTCCTTTATATATTTTGGATGTCAACCCTTTATCAGATATGTCATTTATGATTATATTCTCCCATACTGTAGGATGTCTTTTTGTTCTGCTGATGGTGTCCTTTGCTCTACAGAAGCTTCTCAGCTTGATATAGTCCCACTTGTTCATTTTTGCTTTTGTTTCCCTTGCCCTGGGAGATACGTTCATGAAGAAATCAGTCATGTTTATGTACAAGAGATATTTGCCTATGTTTTTTTCTAAGAGTTTTATGGTTTCATCACTTACGTTCATGTATTTGATCCTCCTTGGGTTTACCTTTTTTCATGGGGCTAGTCAGTAGTCCAGTTTCATTCTCTTACATGTAGCTGTCCCGTTTTGCCAACACCAGGTGTTGAGGAGGCTCTCATTTCCCCATTGTATATGCATGGCTCCTTTATCGTATATTAATTGACCATATATGGTTTGGTTTATATTTGGGCTCTCTAGTATGTTTCATTTGTCTATGCGTCTGTTCTTGTGCCAGTACCACATTGTCTTGATTACTGCGGCTTTGTAGTAGAACTTGAAGTCAGGGAGCGTAATTCTCCCTGTTTTATTCTTCCTTTTCAGGATTTCTTTAGTTATTTGGGGTCTTTTGTGGTTCCATATTCATTTTAAAACTATTTGCTCTAATTAGTTGAAGAATGCTGTTGGTATTTTGAAAGGAATTTCACTGATCTATAGATTTCCTTAAGCAGGATGGCCATTTTGACAATATTAATTCTTCCTATCCATGAGCATGGGATGTGTTTCCATTTATTGGTATCTTCTTTAATTTCTCTCAAGAGTGTTTTGTACTTTTCAGAGTATAAGTGTTTCACTTCCTTGGTTAGGTTTATTCCTAGGTATTTTGTACAATTTGATGCAGTTGTGAATGGAATTGTTTTCCTGATTTCTTTTTCTGCCAGTTCATAATTAGTGTATAGGAATGCAACAGATTTCTGTGTATTAATTTTGTATCCTGTAACTTTGCTGAATTCACATATTAGATCTTGTAGTTTTGGAGTGGATTCTTTAGGGTTTTTTATGTACAATATCATGTCATCTGCAAACAGGGACAGTTTGAGTTGTTCCTTGCCAATCTAGATGCCTTTCTTTTGTTTGTGTTGTCTGATTGTCGTGGCTAGGACCTCCAGAACTATGTTAAATAAAAGTGGGGAGAGTGGGCATCCTTGTCTTGTTCCCCATCTTCGATGAAAAGCTTTCAGCTTCTCACTTTCAAGTTTAATGTTAGTTGTGGGTTTGTCATATATGGCCTTTATTATGTTGAGGTACTTGCCCTTTATACGCATTTTGTTGAGAGTTTTTATCATGAATTGATTTTGAATTTTGTCGAAGGTTTTTCCGCATCTATCGAGATGGTTGTGTGGTTTTTGTCCGTCTTTTTTGTTGATGTAGTGGATGATGTTGATGGATTTTCAAATGTCGTTTCATCCTGGCATCCCTGGGATGAATCCCACTTGATCATGATGGATGATCCTTTTGATGTATTTTTGAAATCGGTTTGCTAATATTTCGTTGAGTATTTTTGCAACTATGTTCATCAGGGATATTGGTGTGTAATTTTCTTTTTTTGTGGTGTTTGTGCCCGGTTTTGGTATTAGAGTGATGCTGGCCTCATAGAATGAGTTTGGAAGTATTCCCTCTTCTTCTACTCTTTGGAAAACTTTGAGGAGGATGGGTATTAGGTCTTCACTAAATGTTTGATAAAATTCAGCAGTAAATCCATCTGGTTTGTGGGTTTTGTTCTTAAGTAGTTTTTTGATTACCACTTCAATTTTCTTGCTGGTAATTGGTCTATTCCTATTTTCTGTTTATTCCTGGGTCAGCCTTGGAAGGTTGTATTTTTTTAGAAAGTTGTCTATTTTTTCTAGGTTATACAAAAAAAGTGAATGCATTGCAGTGTATTTCCCCATTTAATTTTGTTAGTATTTGTTTCACATATGTAAGTCATCTTGTGTTGGGTGCATAGATATTTATAATAGTCAGATCCTCTTGTGGGACTGACCCCTTTATCATTTGTAATGCCCTTCTTTGTCTCTTGTTACTTTCTTTGTTTTGAAGTCTGTTTTGTCTGATGTAAGTACTGCAACTCCTCCTTTTTCTCCCTATTAGTTGCATGAAATATCTTTTTCCATCCATTTACTTTCAGTCTGTGTATGTCTTTGGGTTTGAAGTGAGTCTCTTGTAGGCAGCATGTAGATGGTTCTTCTTTTTTTATCCATTCAGTGACTCTATGTCATTTGATAAGTGCATTCATACCATTTATATTTAGGGTAATTATCGATGGGTATGTACTTACTGCCATTGCAGCCCTTAGATTCGTGGTTACCAAATGTTCCAGGGTAATACTATCTAACAGTCTAATTTACTCAGTTCGTATGCTATTACAAACATAACCTAAAGGGGTTTTTTTCCTCCTTTTTCTTCCTCCTCCATTCTTTGTATGTTAGGTATCATATACTGTACTCCTTTTCTGTCCCTTGATTCACTTTGCGGGTAGTTGATTTGACTTTGGATCTGCTTAGTAATTAATTGTTCTACTTTGCTGTGGTTTTATTTCCCCTAGAGTGAGGTTGGGAGTCATATGGGAGTTGTGCTGGTGCCTGGGTGGAGGAAAGAGCTCTTTCCTGATTCCTGGCTGCAGTGCCTGCCTCCCGTATCAGAGTCAGTGGGCCGAGCACACAGGTGTAAGCCTCTGTGCTTTGTGTCTCTAGCTGTTGTAGGTGGGGTCTCCATCTGGCTGGCCCAAGGCCAGCACAGTGATTGCGTGTTTGCAACCAGTGCCTGCAGGCCAGAAGAAAGGAGCAGAAGACTGCGTGTCACAGTTGGGAGGCCTCGGAGCTGAGTATCTAACCAGGGGGTCGAGCACCTGAAGCTCCTCAGAGTTCCCAACCTGCTGGGCAGAGCGCACCCTGACTACCTTGTTCACCTATCCCTTCTCCTGCATAGCAAGCTCCCTGCAAACCCTGCTCCTTCAGCAGCCCTCTTGCTGCTAGGAAGCCTCTCAGACTGCCTGCATTTCTTTTTGTCCCAGACCTGCTGGATGTGGATCCCCTTCCTTCACAAACAGCTGGAATCTGTCTCTCATGCACTCTGCCTGTCCTAGCTCCCCAACCCCACCAACCTCCAGAGCACCACACAATGTAGGTTTGTGCTCCAAAGCAGACCTCCAGGGCTGGGTATTCAGCAGTCTTAGGCTTTCACTCCCTCCCTGCTCCATTTCTCTTCCTCCTGCTGGTGAGCTGGGATGGGGGAAGGGCTTGGGTCCTGCTGGATCAAGGCTTTAGTATGTTACCCTGCTTCGTGAGGTCTGCTCTGTTCGTGAGGTGTGTATGCAGTCTGGTGCAGCCTTCCCTCCTGTTACTATTTCTGGGTTACTTGTGTTAACTATATTTTCATACTACATGTGGTTTTGGGAGGAGTTCTCAGTCTCACCTCTCACGCTGCCATCTTGAGTCCTTCTCTCTGATGTTTTTATGGTAACAAAAATTAGAGAAAAATTAAGCATTCATTGATACAGGATTGGTTAAATTACCCACCCAAACTAGAGAAAATCATGTGGCTCATAAAAAGGCTTATGTATGTCTTCATTAGTTAAGAGGAAAATGAATAATTTACATGGAAATATCTCACTGACATATTGATGGACTTGAAAAACAGGTTTTAGAAAATGACATGCTTAATATTGTCCTTTCATGTAAAATCATGAATAATGTGTGTGCATAAATAAGTTTCTGGAAGGATGTTTTCTGAGATGCAGCAACTCTCTGGATCACAGGATTTTGAAATAAGTTTTACTTTATATTTTTCTGAAGGTTGAATTAGAGTTTGTAACAAAACATATAATACCTGGAAAAATCTAGGAAAACACAAAGTCTTTTATATTTTATTGGGTAGAGTAAGTCACTTTTAGGAATTTATCTTAAAAAATATTTGTAGAAGTGTGCAAGATGAAAGTATGAGGATAAAATTGCAGTATTTGTGCTGATAGAAAGTAGGAAACAGCCATAAACAGAGGATTGAGTAAATAAATTTGAGTATATTGAATAATTTGAAAACTCAATAGCCAGTAAACATATTACGATCCACAGTTACTGACATAGAAGGATGTCAGTGGTGTGATACTAAACAATTGGTTATAGAAGCAATGATGTTATTTTTATATTAAATACAGGTATTTCTGTATGCCCATGGGCAACACTGGCTTGTATTATGGGTATTTTCTCTGCTTAACTATATTTTCCAGAGTTTTCTATATTGTCCATTATATTTCTTTTCTACCATTTAAAATGCTTGAAATTATGCTTTGGAATATTTATTTTATGTGAGCTAATAGCAAAATATGTTAGCTGAGCTGAAGAACTGTTGTGGCATTGCAGTATTGCACAAGCATGATTTCTCAACTCCAGAAATGTTGGAAATCACTGCTTTTCGGTGTCGTTACAATCTTTTTCAAACTTAAAACTGATTTTAAAAAATAGTATGACTTTAATTCTTTCACTCAACAAAATGTTATTTTTGCCTTTGTTACTATTTAAGTTTATACTGTTTTATTTTGATATTTTGTCATCCAGCATTCAGTGGTATCTATACTGTACTTCATTTTCTATTTATTAGGTGGTATCCAAGTTTCCCGAAGGTTTGCTTATTTCTAAACTGCTTGGGCTGTTTGAGGTGAGTGTTTCCTTTTTCACCAACCATGGTTTTCTGTGGCTTATGTTTCTCATGATACAAATTTTGTTGCTACTCCTTGGATACTCGAAGTCTGTGCCCTGGAACTTAAATATCTTATCTTGCATTTTGGTGTCCTTTTCTTTCCTAAAATAGTTAAGAATATGGTCCTTAGTAAATACTTGATTATGCATAGGAAGATATTTTTTTACTACTTATTGTTATAAAATTATTAGAGTAAAATTTAATTTATTTTTACTTTCTGGTAATACCAAGTGTCAGTAGGGATGTAAGGATGTGGAGAAACAGAATGTGTCATGCACTGCTTGTGAGACAAAACCTCTTTGGAGAACATTTTGGCAGTATCAAGTAAAGTTGAAGATAACGCATCCTCAGTGACCCACCAGTCGCACTTCTACATATGCACTTTAAAGAAACTCTTATACATGTGCACATGAAGACATACATAAGATGTGTGTACATTGCCGCGTAATAAAAAAGTGGAAACAAATTAAATGGCCATTAGTAGGAGAATAAATTGAGATTGACATTTATACAATGGAATAATATGTAGTAGACAAAATAAATGAGCTAGACAAAATGAGTAGACAAAAATAAATTTGTTCTGCAACATGGATCATTTTTGGAATGATAAAGTTTACTGAACAAAAATCAAGTTGCAGGAATAATAATTCAGATACTGCCATCTATCCAATTTTCAGAAATGGTAAGATGTGTATTAGCTGTGTGCCAGCCTCTGTTCTGAATGCTTTTCATATAGTAATTCATTTGATATTTCAGAACAAACTGAGGCACAGAGAAGTAATTTGCTGAAGAGTCAGCTAGTAACGGGTAATCAGGATTTGAACCCTAGGCAGCCTGGCTTCAGAAACCTACCTCTTAACTACTATGCCATGAGAACTATTATATATTTGGAGATATGAACATGGATATTTGCAATGCTGTAACATAATGGTTAAGATAAATCACCTCTGTGTGCTATTTTATAGATGATATGTGAAGCCAGAATAATATTACCTACTTACAAACTTCTGTGAAGTTTAAATGACTTAAAAATAAAGTACTGAGAACAGTGCCTGCCACATAGTACCTGTTTTATAAATGTTGACTCATAGTATGAGAAAAAGAAGAAAACTTAAGTAGGAAGAGTACACATCATTCCTGATAGTGATGGATAAGACTTAAAATTCACATTGTTTTAAAGAAATTAATCTTTTAAAGCCACAGAGTTCATTTCACATAGGCCTGTGGGAGAAAGCTAAAACAAAGGATTTTGCTGGTTTGGGGTTACCTAGTAAAGTCACTTATCTAATAATAAAATTATAGAATAAAATCTGTGAGTAGTAGAATGACTTAATTATTATAAAGCTTATGGATAAAATCAACCTCTTGTGCCAGATTCACAACTCAGTGAACAATTTTCTGCCACAATCATTTTAGCAAATGTAACTTCTTGTAACAAAAATTCATGATGTTAAGATTACCTTACTATGCTGATACACAGTAACTGCAGTAGAGGGGTTGAGGATTTGATAATTTGGGTTAATGTTGAAACCATAGCTTTGTCTATGCAAAACCATCATAAGATTGTATATCAATGATATATTAATAAGAAGATAAATAAAAAAGTCAATTAGGGCAAAATAATTCATGATGATGTGGTTACAAGTCAACAATCTTGGAGAAAGTAAAATACCCTTTTAATGTTACAGGGAAGCTCTTTGCTCTTCTTAGTAAACAGTCATAGGCAGAACTTCAGCTTTATGATTAGAAATATATAGTAAGTATAGATTTAATTTAGCTTTTATTCTAACTTAACAGAAACACATCCCTAACCCTTTATCCAACATGATATTTAAAAAAAGCTACCTGTATGATTCGCTCTCTTGAAGTACCTGGCCAATGGTCTGCCATTCTTTCAAAATCCCTTATAAATTGCTAATTGAAGGGAAGACAGTACAAATCCTTTTATCTCTCTCTGCCTCAGCTTCTCTGTACTACTGTTCTCTGGTTTCTATTCCATTTAAAGTCTCTTGCACCTTGCCCAGCCTGCTCTTAAACCCATCAATCAATAATTTCATTTCTGTAATGTCCCTCCTGACTTCATCCTTTAGCTCTTGAATATTTCTCTGTTGGACCATCAGTATGGTTATGACTTTATTTTGAATTCTTTTTCAGGAATATTGCTTAAATCTATTCCACCATGTCCTTTCTCTGGAGTTGTCAGGGTGATTTTTGAGTGGACCAGATTCTTCTTTCTTTTCATGGCAATAGAAGTGGTCACAGGCAGGTTTCACATGTGTTGGTGGGAGAACAACGTCCCTTCTTGTTTGTTGTTTTCCTTGCCCTTCTCCGCCGCCTGTGCCAGTTACCTGCACACAGGGAGGCAGTCTCTGGGATAATCCCCTCAGCTTCTGTGGGCGGGGCCACCCTTAGGCTAGCCTACAGCACTGCAGGGGGTTGCAGCCATGCCGGGTGCATTCTGCAGCAAGTTTAGCTCTCCTTTGCGCCTTCCAGACCTTGCTCTGGCTTCTGCAGCCCTTCCCGTTTATCTACGTACCCTCAGGAGGAGATTCTGCGTGGTTGCTGTGGGCGTGGCTGCTCTCCGGCGGCTCTGCAGCTGTGGTGGGTTAGCCGGGCCATTTGCACTGCCAGCCGAGGGGAATGAATGGCAGGCTGCTTATTTCTGTGAGGGGCTTTGGGGGGGCTGCTTTAGCTGGCCGGCATTTAGGGAGCCTGAAATTCCTCAAGATTCCCAGCCTGCTGGGCTGAGTGTGCTGGGACATTTTTGTTCAGCTGTTGGGCTCTTGTCTCTTTAAGACTTTTAAAAAAACCACCCACTTTTCTTTTGTCCCAGGGAAGCTGGCTGTGGGGACCCACTCACAGTCTCCATCTTGGATCCTGCCCCTCTGTTTCTCCAATATCCAGTACACCATGTGATGTGTGTCTGTGCTCCTGGTGCAGATCACCAGGGCTGGTTATTTAGCAGTCCTGTGCTTCCATTGCCTCCCCAGTCTGATTCTTTTCCTCCTGCCAGTGAGCTGAGGTGGGGGAAATGCTCGGGTCCCACCGGGTCGCGGCTTTGTGTCTTACCCCTTTCATGAAGCACTGAGTTCTCGCAGATGTAGCTGTAGCCTGGCTGTTGTACTGTATCTTCTGGTCTCTTTTGGGAATAGTTGTATTTGTTGTATTTCCACAAATATATATGGTTTGGGGAGGAGATTTCTGCCACCCTGCTCATGCTGCCATCTTGAGCCCTCTCCTTTCTTTCAGCATGTTTATAACTTTATTTTGAACTCTCTTTCCGGAAGATTGGTGAGTTCAGGTTCATTTGTCCCTTTTTCTGGTGTTTGTTTAATTTTAGACTTTACCATGTCCTTTTGTCATTTCATATTTCTGTTTGGTACCTAGTAGTGCCCAGAAATTCCATTCTCTGGAGCTGCTCAGCCCCTAGAGTGAGGTTGTGGGTCATAGTGGAGCGGAGCTGGTGCCTCGGGTGAGGAAAGATCTGTTTCCTGTTTCTGTCTGCGGTGCCTGTCTTCAGTGTCAGAGCCAGTGGGCCAAACACACACGTGTAAGCCTCTGTGCTCGGCTTCTCTAGCTGTTGTAGGTCGGACCTCCCTCTGGCTGGGCTGACGCCAGTGCAGTGACTACAGGTTTGCGAGCAGGTGCCTGCAGGCCAGTACGAAAGCTAGGCAGGCTGCGTGTCACAGTGGGGAGCCTCAGAGCTGAGTAGGTAGCCAGGGGGATGGAGCTCCTGAAGTTCCTCAAAGTTCCCAACCAGCTGAGAAGAGCGTGCCCAGACAACCTTGTCCAGCTCTTCTTTCTCCCGTGCACCACGGTCCATGCTAACCTGCCCCTTCAGCAGCCCTCTCACTGCTAGGAAGCCTCTCAGACTGCCCGTCCTTCCTCTGACACAGAGTGGCCAGGTGTGGATCCCATCCTCCACAAACGGCCAGAATGTCAAGTCTCCCAGGCCCTCTGCCTGTCTGAGCTCCCCAATGTCCAGAGCACCACACAATATAGGCTTCTGTTCACAAAGCAGATCTCCAGGGCTAGGTGTTCAGCAGTCCTAAGTTTCCACCCCCTCCCCGCTCTGTTTCTCTTCTTCCCGCTGGTGAGCTGGGGTGAGGGAAAGGCTTGGGTCCCGCCGGATTAAGGCTTTCGTACATTACCCTGTTTTTGAGGTCTCCTCTGTTTGTGAGGTCTGTATTCAGTCTGGTTCAGCGTTATTTCTTCTTGCTGTTTTAGGGTTAGTTGTATTAATTAACTATATTTTTGTAGTATTTGTGGTTTTGGGACGAATTCTTTATATCACCTTTCACGCCGCCATCTTGAATCTCCTCTCTGGCTTCTTTTAATAGTCTGTCCTTATCCTTGATCTTTGCCATTTTAATTACTCTATGTCTTTGTGTTGTCTTCCTTGAGTCCCTTGTGTTGGGAGATCTGTGCACCTCCATGGCCTGAGAGAGTATCTCCTCCCCCAGATTGGGGAAGTTTTCAGCAATTACCTCCTCAAAGGTACTTTCTATCCCTTTTTCCCTCTGTTCTTCTTGGGGTACCCCTGTAATGCAAATGTTGTTCCGTTTGGATTGGTCACACACTTCTCTTAATATTCCTTCATTCCTAGAGATACTTTTATCTCTCTCTGCTGCAGCTTCTCTGTATTCCTGTTCTCTGATTTCTATGCCATTAACATTCTCGTCCACCTCATGTTATCTGCTTTTAAATCCCTCTATTGTTTGTTTCATTTCTGTTATCTCCCTCCTGAATTCGTCCCTTAGCTCTTGAATATTTTTCTGTAGCTCCATCAGCATGCTTATGACTTTTATTTTGAATTCTTTTTCAGGAATATTGGCGATTTCAGTCTTACCTAGCCCTCTTTCTGGTGTTTGAGGGATTTTGGATTGAACAAGGTCTTCTGTCTTTTCATGGTCCTGGGGCAATGGGAGTGGTTGCCGGCGAGTGGTGCGTGTGTCAGCTGGGAGGACAGAGTCCCTTCCTGCCAGCCAGTTGCCATGTCTCTTTCTGCTGTCTGTGCTGGTTAACTGCGCACAGGGAGGGCCTCTGGGTCAATCCCCTAAACTGCTGTGCGCAGGTCAGCCCTTGGGATGGCCAAGGGCACTGGCAGGGTTGCAGGTGAGCAGTGTATGTCTGCCGCAAAATCAGAGCCCCTTCGTGCTTCCAGGTCTCCGTGCCCATCTCCACTGTCTGTGCCGGTCAGCCACATGCAAGTAGCAGCCTCTAGTTTAATCCCCTAAGCTGTCATGGGTGGGGTGGCCCTCGGGATGGTCTAGGGCACTGGTGGGGGTCGCAGGTGAGCGGCGTGTGTTCTGCTGTGAGAACAGAGCCCCTTCATGCTTCCTGGACTCTGTGCCCATCTCCACTGTCTGTGTCAGTCAACCACACACAGAGAGCAGCCTCTGGGTTAATCCCCTAAGCTGCCATGGGGGGGGGGGGTGACCCTTGGAGTGGCCGAGGGCGCTGGCAGGGGTTGCAGGTGAGTGGTGCGCATTCTGTTGTGAGAACAAAGCCCCTTTGGGCCTCCTGGTCTCCATGCCCGTCTTCGCTGTCTGTCCTGGTGAACTGCACACAGGGAGCAGCCTCTGGGTTAATCCCCTAAGCTGCTGTGGGTGGGGTGGCCCTCCTGATGGTGTAGGGCAGGTGGGGATGGTGGGCGTCGCAGGCGAGCAGCATGTGTTCTGTCACAACAACAAATTCCCTTCGTGATTCCTGGTCTCTGTGCCCATCTCCACTGTCTGTGCCAGTCAACGGTGAGCAGAGAGCAGCCTCTGCATTAAGCTGTGTAGTTGCTTTAGGTGGGGTTCCCTCCGGCCGGTGTGCTGCAATGACGCAGACAGCTGGTGTGCGCGTGTGTCGGTGCGTAGGAAGGAATGGCAGGCTGCTTATCGCGGTGAGGGTCCTCAGGGCTGTGTTGCCAACCAGGGGGATAGCCTGAAGCTCCTTAAAAGTTCCCGGCCTGCTGGGCTGCATGTGCCAGGAAATTTTGTCCACCTGTTAAACTCTTCCCCCTTGAAGACTTTTAAAGCGCCTGCTTTTCTTTTGTACCAGGGCAGCGGATTGTGGGAACCTGTTCGCAGTCTTAGTCTCAGACTTTGCTTTCAGTTCCTCTGATATCCAGAGCACCATGCAATATGGGTCTGTGCTATCAGGGCATATTTCTAGGGCTGGTTATTTGGCAGTCCTGGGCTTCCACTCCCTCTCCACTCTGATTGTTTTCCTCCTGCCGGTGTGCTGTGGTTGGGGAGTACTCAGTTCCCACCGGGTTGGGGATTTATACTTTACCCTTTTCTGTGAGATGTTGACTTCTCCCAGATGTAGACTGACTGGTGTACTCTTACTTCTGGTCACTCTTTTAGAAATAGTTGTGTTTGCTGTATTTTCAAAATGTATGTGGTCTTGGGAGATTTCCACCACACTACTCACACCGCCATCTTTTCCTCCTCTCACTCTGTGAAAGTTTTACCTTTAAAAGAAGGAACAGATATTGAACTCAGTTATGTGCATGCTTATGTATTTTGGGATGAAGGGTACTGATATCTGCAGGTCACTTAGAAATGCATAACAAAGATAATATCGATTGGTGTATGGAAAGACAATAAAGCAAATATAGCAGAATACTAATAATTATATAATCTAGGTGGTGGGTGTTTACTGTTCAAGACTTTCACCTTTTTCTGTATTTGAAATTTTTCATAAGAAAATACTAGAAAAAAATGAACAAGGTAAGATAAAGATTCAAGAGAAAGTAATGTGTCTTGAAAATAGGCAAAGAGGAGCCATCATATGAATAATAAAATCAAAGAGTGGAACAGAACACATATGGAAAACTACAATTCAGGAAAATGAAATGGAGGACTTGAAACTGCATGTTGAAAGAACACTGCATACACCTGAGAATATCAATGCAAAATGACCAACACCAAATTATTGGACTTAAAGCTATCCTTTGGGCTTCCAAAGCAAAAAGAGCAAATTACTCATAAGGGAGACAAATTAGGTTATAGACATTTTCACAGCAATGTTTTATGCTGGAAGAAAAGGAGTAACATATTTCATATACTCAGGAAATGGAAATGTGAGCAAAGGATTTTATAGCCAGCAAAATTGACTTTAAACCATAGAGAGCCAGAGAAGCTATTATTACCATGCAAGGATTTAAGAACTATTGTTCCCATGAGCCCTTCTCAAGGAGTCTATTGGAGAATGAACTTCAGATAAACGAAATCATAAGAGCGATGTGAACAAAAGGACAGTGAGCACCACTTATAAAACTAAGACCAAATGAGGGCTAGAATGTAGCATATACTGGCTATCTACTCTCACAACGTAGATAAAGGACAATTACACAAAATGGAAGAGAAGGTGAGTATAGGCAAATACCTTTAGTGGCTTTTATTAGTTAATATTAGTAAATGGTAATACTAGCATTGTCATTCTGAGACTGTTGCATATGTGGTATAGAGCATATTAATAATTATGGGATACATGGGAGTAATCATGGGATAATTTTAATTGTGTGCACAAGGATATTCTAATTGTATAAACTGAGCCTGGAACTTCTCTTCAGACTATCAAGGAAGCTATGACAGACTAGGTTCACATCAGGAGAGCTCAGAAATCCACTTACAGAATTTTTCAGGCTTCAGTAAGAATAGTAACTGCAGTGGTTTGAAGCTCATCAAATATGTTTAAATCTGTGAGCTCGTAACACCTTAAAAACTAATAGGTCATTATGGAGGATGATAGAGAACCAACTCATTTTCTTAAAAAATGGTAAATAGAAAATGCTAGTCACTTACCCTGGCTTTCCTAAGTGAACCAGAAGGACTGGGTAATCAAATAGCAGATAAGGGGGATATGTCTCTATAAAATGTCCCAACTAAACAACAACAAAGAATCAAGAGAAGTAGTATGTCACTATGTTAAAACCCTTAATAAAATAGTTGATGTAAGGTATTGACCTAAAATACCTCCTAATAACACGAAAAAAGAAACAACCAGATATTAACTCCACTTTTAGAACACAGCATCACTTACAGTCTTGTCAAAGGGATAGAGCATGAGTCTGATCAAGTCCCTGGATCCAGCTGCTAATTTGCAGAAAATAAAGTGCTTGCACTATGAGTATGTCTTCTGTAAAATGCACATGGTGAGCAAATGAAGTCATATAGTAAGATATATACATGTATTTGATGGCATAAATAAAAACTCTAAGGAAAAAATAATATAACTGTAATTGGGTTGGAGATGGAAGAGAGGAAAGGAGAGTGAGAGTAGAGATACAAAATTACTTTTCCTTGCTTATGGTTGGGAGTTTGTAAAGCACAAAGCATAACAAAGGAGTTAGGACAAAAGGTATCTGACAGATCTATCAGTGGACTAAAGAAACTTACTAAAAGAAACTGATTCTCATATAGGATCACAAAGCAAAACTCTTATTTTGTGTGCTGGCACAGAATTATCTCTATATTAACTAAAAAAACGCAAAATGTACACAGTGGATGTAATCTATTATGTTGAGGAATGATGCACATCCAAGTTTTTACAATTTCTGTAAAGTTGCACAAGAAACTGGTAATAATGGTTACCTCCAGGGAGGTCATCTGGGCAACTGAGGGATCGGAGTGGGCTGGAGACTCAGTTTTTGCTGTATACTTTTTTTTCTTTTTATTTATTTTATAAATATTTTTTCACCATTTTTTATTTTTGTTGTATACTTTTTTGAAACCTCTGAAAATCACTTACTCAAAAAAGTAACAACTTACATTTTAACAAGATCCTTCCTGACCTAGTCTGTGTTCAACTGAATTGCAAATTCATAGTACTAGGCACTTACAGAGACGGTAAAGAAACCTTTAAAGAGACTAATGGACATAAAAGGAAAAGAAGCCATAATAAATAATGTATAAAGAAATAAGTAGAGCCACCAATTCAGATTCAGCACCACCCTTCCCCTGTCCTCTACCAATCTTTCTCTCTCGGGATATTCTGATCAGCTGTCATGTGATACTAATGATCCTTTTAAACCATGACTTGACTGGTGCTGGGCCGCCATTTTTCAGGTGTCCTGGGAGAAGTCATAAGAATTGGGTTGGGCCTCAGAGCATCATACCAACAAAGAGGTATGCACTGCAGGGGTCCCACTTTCTCTTGGGAATCAGTCCTTTTAGAGTGTCTGCCTTCTGTGCTCCTGTGCATCTCTTCCAGGGTGATTAAGTCAGAGCAAGGATTTATTTCTTACTAACACCTAGTCAGAGAAAGAGCAAGAATTACTACCTCAATTACTGTCCCTTGGTTAGGGAGACAAAAGTTTAAGAATTTGAACATGTTAATGGGAGGTCTTATGAACAAGGGCAAACTTACAATTCATTGTGCAGTTTAAAGCAAACATGTTTTAGTATCTACTCTATATACTCTCCTATTTATATTTGGTGTAATTTTTCTTCTTTTCCAAGGCAAGAAAATCAAATAATATGTTATAGGAAATACACTGACATCTGCTTATTTATCCCGTTGTAGTGTGAAATAATATTTAAAGAAATATATTAGTGTTAACTTTATTGCATGTTGAAAGTGGTGAATACTGTCTTTCTCTGAAAATACAGAAGTATCAACAGTTTTATCATTTCTATATTTTGTGCATTCCTTTTTTTCTTTTTATGACTTTTGCTTTATAATCAGACATTGTTAAAAATGAGAGGTAAAAAGTTCCTTAATTGTTACTCAATTTACCATGTCCTCTAGAAGGAACTTGAAGTTGGCCTAGAAGTTTTATGGTGAGGGATTATAGGTGTCTTAGTTTGTATTATAATTGTATGCACACAGGCCTTTACTATAATAACCTGAGTTCCTTGACCCAATTACAAATTAAGTTTGGCTAAGTCCGAATTAAAACACCATCCAAGGGCATCTATCTACGTTATAGTCCTGTTATCTAACATTGTTTCATGTTATCTCTGTTTTTGTGTGTGTATGTGTGACAGGTAATTTTTGAAGAGCAACTTTCACCAAAAAAATTGGGCTTCTTAAATGTGACAGAACTTGTTGGTGCCCTTAGTGACATTCTCCATGTTGAGATCAGGGAAGGAGAACGGGACTTACTGGTATTTGATGTTGATATGAAGCCTACACCACCCGGTGGGTTGAGTCACAGTATGATGCAAACCTGATTTGTAATTGTCCTGTATGGACAGTGGGGGATAAAAAGCATTGATTATGTAATTTTCTTTGTTGCGAACACATCAACCAAACAGATCACACATTAGCCTTGAAGATGTTCTTCTTTCTGGTGATACTTGTAATAAGGCTAACCTGTATTATTAATAAAGACTATCTGTATTTTTAGTATTTATTTTCTTCATTGTCCAGAGTTTTGGATGATTCTGAAGAAATCGGTTTTCTGAAATGGTGATCTGATGGGGAAATACTAGGCAGTTCAGTGGTTCTTAACTCTGGCTGTGCATCAAAAGCTTCTTAGAAATATACAGAAATTTGGAATGAATGGGTGTGCATTGGGATCCAGCACTTGTATTTTTTTTAAATAGACTTTTTATTTGGGGATAATTTAGGTTTACTGAAAAGCTACAAAGATAGTACAGAGTTCCCATATGCCCTTCATCCAGTTTCCCCTAATATTAGCATCTTACATTACCATGATACATTTATCAAAACTAAGAAGTTAACATTGGTACATTACTATAACTACAGATTTTATTCTGATTTTATCAGTTTTCCCACAGTTGTTCTTTTCCTGTTTCTGAATCTACTCCTAAAATACCATATTGCAATCAGGCACTTCATTTTTGTTTTTGTTTTTGTTTTGTTCTTGGCTTTGTTTTTTTCTTTTGAAAAAACATTTTATTGACATTATTGTAGATTCTCATGCAATTATTAACCAATATAGAGAGATCCCATGTACTCGTTACTGAATTCCCTCAGTGGTAATGTCTTGCCAAACTATATAGTGCAATATAGTACTTGTGTTTTTATAAGCTTCTACAAGGGGTTATGACACACATTTTTTTCCAAAATGTAAATGCATCTTTGTTGGTTTTCTGATTATTAATATAACTCATGTTCACTTTTTAAAATTCACATAGAACAGATGAGTAGAAAGTGAGCATTTCTCATCATTTTACTCCCCAAACAGTGCTTATAGAATTTTTATGTAGCCTTCTAGACTTTTTTCAATGTATATGTAAGCATAGCTAGATTTTTCTTAAATGATCAAAGCAGTATTAGCTGTTTAAAACAATTCCAACAATGCAGAGGTGGTAACTAGTGATAATAGTTTTAATGGGTCTTTTTCTGGACCTCTGTATAATATGGTTATTTATTTTTTTATAATTATCTTACACAGCAGAGTAGTATATAAATACAGTATAAGTCCTCACTTTTTATACTTCATATATTATGGATGTTTTTTCTGTATCAGCTTATAAAGTTTATTTAATCCCTTTTAACTATGTGTAATTGTTTTATGTGAGCATATTATAATTTAACCAGCCTTCTATTGATGGACATGTAGAGTGTATCCATTTTTTTATCACTATAAAAGATATAGTGATACTCTTGTATCTGCATCTTTGTACACTTACTTTTCTTTAGGAGCCACTGTGGTTTTATGTCTCCCTAGGGTCTGCTTCGATATGCTCACCTCTTTCTAAACATTAAACGTGTAAATTTGGACAAAATATGTGATTCATTTGGAAATTCCCTAAAATTAAGACATTGTATTATGGAATGTCAAGTAATCACACATACATACATTAAGCAACAATTAATGTTCATTGCTAAAGTTGAACAAGCAATAAATTAAAATCAGGATGTTGAAAAATAAAAAACTTTTACCAAAGTTTAAGAAACCGTACCAGGCTTATCCTTCCTGCCAACATAAATAATTTAAGATTGGTTCCCATCTAGAACTTCCCTTATATCTCTCCATACTGAAAGGTCTGCAAAGACAGGTTCATATCTCTCATTTATCATCATTTGCTCAGTGCCTGGCACATAGAATATGCTTAGTAGCAATTATACAAATTATTTTTACTATACAATGACTCTATTGGTCATTTCAGATGGAGCTGTTTCATCAGTCAGAAATTCATGCTTAATTCAATCAGATAAAGACATAGAAGACAAAGCTTGTGTCTCCAGTCTCCCTAGAAATTCACTGTCTGCAGCTGCCATAAAGGAGACCACATGGGATTGGCCTTTGAAAAACCATAAAGAGCCAGAGCAGAAGATTTTCAAGAAGATTAATTTGGTGGTAGAGCCTTTACAGTTGGTGAGTAAGATTTAAAGACTTTGTGCCCTGGAGATTCAATATTATGGAAAGCAACAGAATGAATGTTTCTTTAAACCAAATTCTGTTTTAGAACAGCATTATTTGTAAATATATGATTTCCTGAAAGAGACCAGAGGTTTGTTCTGAAGTTACCTTATGCATCATTTATTCTCGTTTTCAATCTTTCATGTAACTAGGTTTCCCCTTAAGTCTGATTTTAAAGTTTCAGGTGGCCTTGAAGATGTGACAGTTCTCTCAAAATGACATTGCTGATTGTCTGCCCATGTTTTTCAAAATGTAGGCTTGAAAACCCTTGAGGGCTTTGGAGGGAAGCATTGAGGAGCTTTGTTTTAGCTGTATGCTCAGCAGCAGCTGCAAATTTCCCCTGCACCAATCTTTAATTGTAGGATGCTTTTTCCCTCCTTCATCGCATCCCTACGCACAATTCTCCGTTTTTGTGTTCTCATCTCCTATTAGTCATTTTGTTGTTGTTAAGGAATTAACCGCTTACTCTTCTTCCCTTCTGTCCTCTGTACATGGTTCTTTGAGGAAAGAAAACATGTTTGGAGAACCTGCTATATTTTATGGAGGAAAGTAGGAAGGACTAAAGGAAAATAATATATTTTAGAATGAAGGTGTTTGAAAAATTCTATTTTGATTGGAAGACTAGTCTGAAATTTAATCCACTCTTTATAAAGTTACCTTTGATGATAGGGTTTAGTAGGATGAGTATCTTAGTTCAGCCTGAATATTTGAAGTACCATGTTTTCAACTTTGTATAGGGGAGTTGTATAATATACCATACTTTAAGCTCTTTATCTAATTTCATAAGGCAGTAGTTTTCATATTTAATGTAAGTAAGGATCACCTAGGAAATTTGTTTAATTGTGGGCCCCTCTTCCAGATATTCTGAATGTCTGGGCTAAAGCCTAAAAATGTTCATTTTTATAATCTGTTAGTTGATTCTGATAGAGGTGACTCATGAAATATACTTTGAGAAGTGTTGTCATAGAGTTTGAAATGTTATCCAAAGATTTATAGTGGTTTCTTTGATTTCTTTTTTAACTTGTAGCAAGTAGAAATTAACAAATCACAGCTCAATCTGGCAATGGAAAATCACGATATCGCACCAGATGCTGTATGGGACAAGAAATTATTCAGACTGCCACCATTAGATACCAGGACCCTCGTGGAAGTCTTTGTGGAGTATATCATCTCTCCCAGTCAATTCTACATCCGAATCCATAGCAGGGATTCATCAGAGTTACTTGAAGACATGATGATTGAAATGCGGTAGGAGTCTGTTGTTTTCAATGTATTTTTTCATGTATCTCATCCTAAACCAGCAGTTCTCAAACATTTTGGTCTCAGAGTTCTTAAAAAATTAAGAACCCAAAGGAGCTTTTGTTTATATTTACCATCTAAGAATTGAAACTAACATTTACAAATATTTTTTCTTTAAAAATAATGATTAATTCATTTGTATGAGTATAAATAACATACGAAAAATATTTTCTGGAAATCAGAGTGGCATTGTCTTACATTTTTGCAAATATCCTAAATATGTGGCTTAAAAGAAGAAATTGTAAAGACTAGTTGCAATGTGAAATTTAAACTTTTCATACTCTACTATATTCAAACCCATTGGTCTGCCTTTGTACTTTGAATGGATCCAGGACCAGCTGTGCAATTGCAGCCTCCAAGGCAAAATTAAAATGCAAGTCTCCTTGTTTAAAAATTACTAAGAATTTCAAGATGAGCAATAGCAGAGCATTTAAGCAACAGTAGGACCCTTGTTAGTGTGGACTCAGTGAAACTGGCCCTGAATGGATCATTTATCCCCATCTATGATTTTAAAACATCATTCATTTGTCCTTGGGAAAATACTGGTTCACTGAGTTCTGTAGACCTTCCAAATAGTGACACATTTTGCCATACAATATTAAAAAAAATCACATTCATTAACATCACCACTGATCTCATCAGAAAAACATTAAATATTAGGAAGCTATGAAAGTGAAACTCGTGGTGTCGGATGCAACATTTCAAAATCCTAATTTTCACTTGAAAACTTAGAATTTTATCTGTGAGTACAAATATTGTCAAGGTTTTCCTTGAAGTGATAGGCTCACTTCATTTTTTGAGAAAATGTGTGTCAGATACCCAAATCTGAATAAACATAGTTTGTTAGTGGTGCTTTGGAGCAGAAATAGCATTCCATGAAAATAGTGTCCAGTTCATCTTTCAAGTAAAAATAATGTTCCACCAAAAACAAAAACAGCACGTTCAGTTCACAACTCAAATGCACAGGTGCTTTTCCTTAAGACAACTTGGGAAGTGTTTGACGCATACTTCCATTCTTGTCAAAGAGAATATTGAAAAGGTGGTCACTCAGTGGTTGAGATTTAATAAACTTAGTAGTTTTATTGCTATATCAAGGACGTTATTAAGTGAAATTTGCCTCTTTTTTTCTTTCTTTCTTTACATGAATGTATGGCTGGGACAGATAAATGACCACTGGTAACGAAAGTTTGGTGCCTCTGCCTTGGTTTAGCTAACGAACCTGGAGTTTCACCTGCCCTTGCTTTTACACCGTCAGTGCAGATGTTAACCCAGTGAAAAGGCAAATGACTGTTTTCATAACAATACTACAGTATTAAAATAGCTTTGATCTCATGGACTTTCTGAAAGTATATTAGTGTCCCCAGGGTTTGTGAACTACACTTGGAGAGCTACAGCTCTAAATTATCTTTCCTCTACTGAAAAATGTTGTCCTTCGTTAGTAAACACCATGTAAAATATGTACATTTCCAGTCACTTTAGATTTATTCATGAACAACGATAGAGTCTGATTTTTACATTGGTGTCACATGTAAGAATACTTTATTTATTTTGTATCTCTCCAAAAGTAGTCCATTTTGTTTTCTAATTTTACCACATCATATATTCTCCCACCCAAGAACACCTGGCATAACATAAGTCACATAATAATCACTTAGTAAAAATATTGTCATATATTTCATTCCAGTATGCTGTAAGATTTAGTTTGTGGTTTAAAGTGCATTACCTGCCTCTGTGACCTTGAAGTTACTTTACTTCTCTGGGCCTAGTCTTTTCATTTCCAAAGTGGGGATAATGATAGTACCTACCTCTCATGGAGTTGTGAAGATTAAAGTACTTAGAATGCTCAAGTGCTGGCTGCTCAAATATGGGCTGCTATTACTACTAATACTGTAGCTGATGTGTGCTTAGTGTTTAGATGTTGAGGCAGTGGCAGTACAAGGAGAAGACAGGCATGGTCTTTGCCTTTGTGAATGCGTGATTAGCTAGGAAGCTAGGGGAACGTCAGGTATTGTGCAAGGAAGTGGTTATGCCTGGATGAGGTGGGGGAAAGCTTCACAAAGGAGATACTTGAGCTGGGTGTCAAACGCAAGCAGGAATATGTCAGTTAGGGGGATGTGAGTGGGTATATGCAGGTCCAGTCACTGGCACCAAGGCCAGCTAACAAATGAGGGAGCAGTGCAACAGATAGGGACGTGGAGTCACCACTGCAGGGACAGTGACTGGATGTGAAATACCATGAATATGATGGGAAGGAATTTTGACTTATTCTATATATAGGAGCCTCTGAAGGCTTTAAGAAAAGGTTTGTTTTAGGGTAACTCTAGTTGCAGTGTGGAAGATGGATGGAGTGAAGGGGGAAGCTCCATTAATAGGCTGGTCTTGGTGAGAGAGAGTGCAAAGGAAGAGATAAATTGGAAAGTAAGAAAGTAAGATTATCAGGTCTTGGTGACAAGAATGGGGCTGAGAAGGATAAGAGTTTGAAAGGAGAACATGATGAGAACTGTGGCTTTAGAGATAGGGTAGGTTTGAGCTGGGGTAACACGTTACAGATCTGCCCATAAGTACCTGAAAGGTGACCGTGGGAGGGTGAATTTGGCAATGTTGAATGGACAATATTAGTTAAGGTTAGGCTTAGCCACTGTTGCAAAGATATAAGTCGCATAAAGAAAATGAAAATTTCTTTCTTCTTCCCCTAATAGTCCATGGATAAGCAATACAGCCTGAAAGGGTAGCTACCATGGTGTTAGGGACACCAGTTTTCTGTCTTGCTGCCCCAGACAGTATGTTCCCCTCCATGTGCTCCAGAGTGTAGCTTACCAGCACATCCACTGGGGAAAAAGGAGGAAGCCTGGAAGCATGTCCTTTCCACAAGCTAGAGTTCTCACACTTTACTTTTTTTTTTAATTGTGGTGAAATACAGATAAAATTTACCATCTTCATTATGCACACTTTCATTTTTCTCAGAGCCTTTTGGCCAGAATCTAGTTGCAAGGGAGCTTGGGAAATCTGAATGGTCATATACACAGTTAAAATCTGTGATTCTATTTCTAGGGAAAAAGAGGAGGCTGGAAGTTGGGGACAGCTAGCATCTTTTCCATGCAGTTGGAAATGAAGTTTTAAAGCTCAGAAGGGATGCAGGGTCTAAAGATGGAGATGGAGAATTATCAGTTTATCAGTAGTGTATAAGACATGAAAATGAATGTGAGATGGTTTACAGCAAGAATAATAAATAGTTAATATTTGAGTGTTTATTGTATTTGGACTCTGTGTTAAACATTCACATATTTTAGCTAAGTTTTTATTATCATCATCTGCATCCTTAACAAGTAAATGGAAGCACAGAAAGATAGTCACACAGCTAATAAATGATGGAGGCAGGTTCTAGTTCCAAAGCCTGAGCTCTTGTTATTCCTAAAGATAAGACCCCAGAGAACCCCCAATTTTAAGGCAATTACAGAGCCAGTAAAGGAATAATTATTGATAAGGAAGTATCAGAGAAAATAGTGTCTTGGAAGCTAAGTAAGAGTTTGAAAGAGGACAGGATCCAGGGTTATGCTGCAGAGAGCAAGTATATTGAAAGCTGAGAGAAAAGCTTTTGGATTTGCAAATTAATAGGCCATTGATGTCTTTAAAATGTCCATTTTAGGAAATGCTGGGGAATGAAGTTTGATTACATTCTATTCAGCAGAGAATGAGAAATAAAATGAGTGTATAAGTTTCTATTTGGAGAAGTTTTTTGATGAAAAGAAGGAATTTGGATAAAAAAGGAAAATAAAATTAGTTGGTATTAATAAACATTAATAAATCAGGAAAAGTGAAGATTTTTTCTTTGCTTTTTGCCAATACTTCCCTGCTCTTGATACATCAGTAGAAGGGATTTTTAATTTATTTTTCCCCGTGGGTTTCCCTGTATTATGGAATTCTGCAGGCGCTGTTATTCTCATCAGCTGGTTTCTGACCGATACACCATGCCGGAATGTTTCATCCAGCCAAGGCATCTCTGTTGTGTAAAGATTTCTGAGGCTAAGTGGTGGTATCGGGTCATCATCCATCGAGTCCTTGGGAAACAGGAAGTTGAGGTGTTCTACCCAGACTTTGGAAATATTGGAACTGTTCCGAAGACCTCCCTGAGGTTCCTCAAGTGAGTTGACAGATTAAATAAGGACAACTTAAGTTTTGAATCATAATGTTGAAATTCTGTGGGATGGGGATCTCTCTTCCTTTTCTCTTGCCTTCCTCTCTCCATCCTTCCCCCCTCCTTTCTTCTTAGTGGTCACTTAGTTTCACAGTTATATTATAATCTCTTGTGTCTTCTTCATTCACGTGCTTATGAATCTGAATGGTCTGTGAGACTAAATTTTAATCTGTTAAGAAAATGATTCTATGAATCATGCGAAGAATTGCACTTATATAGCATGAAGGTTTAACTGTTCGTATCTATATTTTAATTGCATGGTTTTCAAAGACTATTATTTTTTGCAGTTTATTTCCTAGGCTGCCTTACAGTGTAAGACATTCATTTTAAAATGCATGAATAGCTGGCGGCGGCGGCGGTGGTGACAGCGGCCGCCAGACCAGGCGCGGCGGGCTGGGGTCCCCCGGCGCAGTTCCCCGCCCGGCCTTGAGGAGGCGCCGGCGCGGCCGATCAGGTGACCGAGCGCTTGTTCGGGGCTCGTTCTCAGCCGCCGGAGACGCTGCCGCCACCGCCGCGACACCTAGCGGAGGAGCTCTGGAAGGCGGCTTGGTGGGGGCTGGGGCGGAGAGCGCCGGGGGTGGGGACGGAAGGGCGGCGGGAGGAAGGCAGCAGGCTGCTGCTGCTGCTAGGGAAGGGGCCCCCAAAGGTGTCCGCCGCAGCGCGTCTGTCACCGGCGCGGACTGGGGCGCCAGGGCCATGGGCGTACTCCCCTGAGGCGGAGGTCGCGGGCAGGAGGGTAGGAGGCCTGCGAGAGGTTGCTGCGGAAGCCGCGGGCCCGTGACTGGACCCGAGGCTGCCGGCGGTGGCAGCGGCGGCACCACCACCACCATGTCGCGCTGGGTGCTGCAGCCCAGTCAGCAGAAGTTGGCGGAGAAGCTCATCACCGTCCTCAATGACCCGGGCGTGGGCATGCTCATCCGCCTCTACATCAAGAAGGCATGTGGAGACCCCAAGGCAAAACCATCCTACCTTATTGACAAAAACCTGGAATCTGCTGTGAAGTTCATAGAAAGTTCCCTGCTGTAGAAACCCACAACAACAATCAACAGCTTGCACAACTTCAGAAAGAAAAATCCGAGATTCTGAAAAATTTGCCATTATACTACTTTACATTTGTAGATGTTATGGGATTTAAGGACCATGTTTGTGAATTGCTGAATACTATTCATGTTTGCCAAGTCTTCTTTGATATTACTGTAAAGTTTGATTTAACAAAAAACGACTTACATTTGATCATAACCTATATAACACTAATGATCCTGCTGTCTCGAATTGAAGAAAGGAAAGCATTCACTGGATTATACAACTATGCTCGTGAAATGACCCACGGAGCAAGTGACGGAGAATACCCACACCTTGGTCAGATGATTGTAGATTATGAAAACCCTTTAAAGAAGGCGATGGAAGAATTTGTACCCCACAGCAAGTCTCTTTGAGCTGGCACTAATTTCTCTTCAGATGATGTATCCCCGAAGGAATCTCTCATCTGACCAGTGGAGAAACACCCAATTACTGAGTCTCATCAGTGCACCCAGTACGATGCTCAGTCCTGCACAGTCTGACACTATGCCTTGTGAATACCTCTCTTTGGATGCAATGGAAAAATGGATTATTTTTGGCTTTATTTTGTGTCACAGGATCCTAAACACTGATGCGACAGCATTGAACCTTTGGAAGCTAGCTTCTTCAAAGTAGCTCTTGTCTCCCACTCTTTCAAGATGAAGTTTTCCACATTCATAAAGCTTCAGAAGACTTATTTGTGAACATAAGAGGCTATAATAAGTGCATTAATGACATAAGAGAATGCAAAGAGACAGCTGTGTCACATGAAAGACACAACTTTTTAAGGTCTGTACTGAAAGAGTTGGCTACTGTCCTTTCTGATCAACCTGGCTTGCTGGGTCCCAAGGCACTTTTTGTTTTTATGGCATTATCCTTTGCCTGTGATGAAATTATCTGGCTACTTCATTGTGCAGATAACATGCCAAAGAAGAGTGCAGATGAATTTATAGATAAGCACATTGCTGAATTAATATTTTACATGGAAGAGCTTAGAGCACATGTAAGAAAATATGGGCCTGTAATGCAGAGATACATGTACAGTATCTTTCTGGTTTTGATGCTGTTGTCCTCAGTGAACTTGTACAGAATCTTTCTGTTTGCCCTGAAGATGAATCAATTATCATGTTAATACTGTGACTTCCCTAAGTGTAAAACAAGTTAAGATGGGGAAGTATTTGATTTCAGAGCAACGTGATTACATTGGTTTAGATTACAGGCATATACTAGTGTCTCTAAGGCTTCACTTAGCCTTGCAGATCACAGAGAACTTGGAACGATGATGAATATGATAATTTTTCATATAAAAATGGTAGACTCCTTGGTGGAAACATCAGATCTCTCCATATTTTGTTTTTATAGTCGTGCTTTTGAGAAGATCTTTCAACAATGTTTGGAGTTACCCTCTCAGTCGAAATACTCAATTGCATTTCCATTGCTTTGCACTCATTTTATGAGTTGCACACATGAACTGTGTCCAGAAGAGTGACATCATATTGGAAATTGCAGTCTTTTCTTATGTAATATGTTGCTGGATGAAATGGCCAAACAAGCTCAAAATCTCATCACTGATATTTGCATAGAACAGTGTACTCTTAGTGATCAGTTGCTGCCCAAGCATTGGGCCAAAACCATTAGTCAAGCAGTGAATAAGAAGGCAAAAAAGCAGACTGGTAAGAAAGGGGAACCTGAAAGGGAAAAACCAGGAGTTGAGAGCATGAGGAGCAACAGACTGGTAGTGACCAATCTTGACAAATTGTACACTGCACTTTCTGAGTTGTGTTTCTCTATAAATTATGTAACAAACATGATGGTTTGGGAACATACCTTTACCGCAAGAGAATATTTGACTTCTCATCTGGAAATCTGCTTTACTAAGTTATTTGTTGGAATGACTATGTATAACCAAGCCACACAGGAAATTGCAAAACCATCAGAGCTTCTAACAAGTGTAAGAGCTTACATGAGTGTACTCCAGTCCATAGAAAACTGTGTGCAAATTGATATTACAAGAGTATTTAATAATGTTCTTCTTCAACAAACACAACACTTAAAACAGTCATGGAGAGCCAACTATTACAAGTCTATACACAAATTGGTACTTGGAAACTTTGTGAAGACAAGTCAGCAATGGTCATATAGCTTATTTTCCTGTGATGAAAGCATTTTTGAACTTACCTACAGAAAATGAATTAACATTCCGTGCAGAGGAATATTTTTTTAAATAATTTATTTTGGTATCATTAATCTATAATTACATGTGCAATATTATGGTTATTAAACTACCCCCTTCATCAGGTCCCCCCCACCAACCCCATTACAGTCACTGTCCATCAGCGTAGTGAGATGCTATAGAATCACTACTTGTCTTCTCTGAGTTGTACTGCCCTCCCCGTGCCCCCCCAACATTACATCTGCTAATCGTAATGCCCCTTTTTCCTCTTATCCCTCCCTTCCCGCCCATTTTCCCCAGTCCCTTTCCCTTTGGTAACTATTAGTCCGTTCTTGGGTTCTGTGAGTCTGCTGCTCTTTTGTTCCTTCAGTATTTTTTCTTTGTTCTTATACTCCACATATGAGTGAAATAATTTGATACTTGTCTTTTTCGGCTTGGCTTATTTCACTGAGCATAATACCCTCTAGCTCCATCCATGTTGTTGCAAATGGTAGGATTTGTTTTCTTCTTACAGCTGAATAATATTCCATTGTGTATATGTTACACATCTTCTTTATCCATTCATCTACTGATGGACACTTAGGTTGCTTCCATCTCTTGGCTGTTGTAAATAGTGCTGCTATAAACATAGGGGTGCATATGTCTTTTTCAAACTGTGCTGCTGCATTCCTAGGAGTGGAATTCCTGGGTCAAATATTTCTATTTTGAGTTTTTTGAGGAACCTCCATACTGCTTTCCACAATGGTTGAACTAATTTGCATTCCCACCTGCAGTGTAGGAGGGTTCCCTTTTCTCCACATCCTCGCCAACATTTGTTGTTGTTTGTGTTTTGGATGTTGGCCATCCTGACTGGTGTGAGGTGATATCTCATTGTGGTTTTAATCTGCATTTCTCTGATGATTAGCGATGTGGAGCATCTTTTCATGTGCCTGTTGGCCATCTGAATTTCTTTAGAGAAGTGTCTATTCATGTCCTCTGCCCATTTCTTAATTGGATTATTTGCTTTTTGTTTGTTAAGGTGCGTGAGTTCTTTATATATTTTGGATGTCAACCCCTTATCAGATACGTCATTTATAAATATATTCTCCCATACTGTAGGTTGTCTTGTTGTTCTACTGATGGTGTCCTTTGCTGTACAGGAGCTTTTCAGCTTGATATAGCCCCACTTGTTCATTTTGAGGAATATTCTGATATATCAGAAATGAGGTCATTCTCAGAACTGCTAGGCCCATATGGTATGAAGTTCCTAAGTGAAAGCTTTATGTGGCATATTTCTTCACAAGTTGCTGAACTTAAGAAACTTGTGGAGAATGTTGATGTGCTCACACAAATGAGGACCAACTTTGACAAACCAGACCACATGGCTGCACTCTTCAAAAGATTATCATCTGTTGATAGTGTCTTGAAAAGGATGACAATAATTGGAGTAATTTTATCCTTCCAATCATTGGCACAAGAAGTGCTTAGAGATGTCTTATCCTACTACATTTCCTTTTCTGGTAAGTTCAGTTGAAGATTTCAAGGATAACATTCCAAAGGAAACTGTTATGAAGGTTGCAATGAATGTGTATGAATTATCGTCAGCTGCTGGATTGATTACCTTGTGAGATTGATCCTGCCTTGGTGGTAGCACTTTCCTCACAGAAATCAGAAACCATAGTAAGTCCAGAAGAAGAATATAGGATTGCCTGTCTCCTCATGGTCTTTGTGGCAGTTTCTTTGCCAACACTGGCCAGTAATGTGATGTCTCAGTATAGCCCTGCTATAGAAGGGCACTGCAACATCATACATTGTTTGGCTAAAGCCATCAACCAGATCGCTGCAGCTTTGTTTACAATCCACAGAGTAAGCATTAAAGACCATCTTAAAGAATTTCTGGTGCTTGCATCCTCCAGTCTACTGAAAATTGGCCAGGAGACAGATAAAACAACAAGAAGTAGAGAACCTGTTTATTTACTGCTAGATATGATTGTGCAGGGATCCCTGTTTCTAACAATGGATCTTTTGGAATCTTGTTTTCCTTACGTCTTGCTGAGAAATACATACCATGCTGTCTACAAGCAAAGTGTTACATCTTCTGCATAAAGTATCTCCTTATTGAAGGCAAGCACCCATTTTTGTCACCTAGGTTTTATCTGTAAACTGTGGATCTCTTTTACCTTAAGGCCTGAAAAACAGTTTTGTGGATTATAAATTTCATACGGTTGTATTTTCTGATCATTGGTTTCATAATACGGTTGTATTACAGTACGTGATTGATTTAGGTTACACATTCACTGAATTCACTGAAATTATTCCTATCATTTTAGAGTATCATTTGTTTGGAAGATGTTATCTCTATGTTTTTGATATTTGATAATGAAAAAAACCCTTTGCTTGTATATTTCTGAAAAAAAATAAAATGCATGAATAAAATACTCTGAGATGGTGTGACTAGCAAAAATCAAGAAGTGGATTAGAGATTCCATAAAATATAGTTTTAAAATATGATTAAATATTCATATATTTGATTATCCTTTGCAGGTGCTGCTACACAAAGCTTCCAGCTCAGGCTATCCCTTGTTCTTTGGCTTCGGTGAGACCAGTAGAGGTGTGTTTATTTTCCATTTAATCAGCAAACATTTGATGCCAAAAACAGTTCTAGGTTCTCAGGATACAGAAATAAAACATGGAATGAGCCTCCAAGGGAATCATTGTAGCTAGTATGGAAGATAGACATGTGGACAAAAATAATTATAATTATACTGTGTCATATTTTCTGTAGAGTTTTTTTTATTAAGCTATCATTGATATACCATTTTATGAAGGTTTCACATGCTGAACATTGTGGTTTCATCATTCACCCATATTATCAAGTCCTCACCCCCTGCACTGCAGTCATCGTCCATCAGCGCAGTAAGATGCTATGGAGTCATTACTTGTCTTCTCCATGCTGTACTACCTTCCCTATGACCACCCTACATTATGTGTGCTAATCATAATGCCCCTCAATCCCCTTCTACCTCCCTCCCACCCACCTTCCCCACCCCTCGCCTTTGGTAACCGCTAGTCCCTTCTCGGAGTCTGTGAGTCTGCTGCTGTTTTGTTCCTTCAGTTTTGCTTCGTTGTTATACTCCACAAATGAGGGAAATCATTTGGTACTTGTCTTTCTCTGCCTGGCTTATTTCACTGAGCATAATACCCTCTAGGTTCATCCGTGTTGTTGCAAATGGTAGGATTTGTTTTCTTCTTATGGCTGAATAGTATTCCATTGTGTATATGTACCACATCTTTATCCATTCATCTATTGATGGACACTTAGGCTGCTTCTATGTCTTGGCTTTGTGGCAAATAATTTTATGAATATATTCTCCTATACTATAGGGTGCCTATTTGTTCTGCTGATGGTACCCTTTCCTGTATAGAAGCTTTTTAGTTTGATGTAGTCCCACTTGTTTATTTTTTGTTTCCTTTCCTTGGGGACATGTGCCCAGGAAAAAATTGTTCATGCTTATATTCAAGAGATTTTTGCCTATGTTTTCTAATAAGAGTTTGATGGTTTGATCTCCTACACTTAGATTGTTTTTTCTTTATTAAAGTATTATTGACACACACTCTTAGGAAGGTTTTACATGAAAAAACAATGTGGACACTACATTTACCCATACCATCAAGTCCCCACCCATACCCCAATGCAGTCACTGTCCATCAGCACAGCAGCCCACCACAGATTCACTATTTGCCCTCTCTGTACTGCACTGTCTTCCCCGTGATCCACAACACCATGTGTACTAATCATAATACCCCTCAATCCCCTTCTCCCTCCCTCCCCACACAGCCTCCCACACCCCTCCCCTTTGGTAACCACTAGTTCCTTCTTGGAGTCTCTGAGTCTGCTACTATTTTGTTCCTTCACTTTTGCTTCATTGTTATATTCCACAAATGAGGGAAATCATTTGGCACTTGTCCATCTCCGCCTGGCTTATTTCACTGAGCATAATATCCTCCAGCTCCATCCATGTTGTTGCAAATGGTAGGATTTGTTTCTTTCCTATGGCTGAATAGTATTCCATTGTGTATATGTACCACATTTTCTTTATCCCTTCATCTACTGATGGACACTTAGGCTACTTCCATATCTTGGCTATTGTAAATAGTGCTGCGATAAACATAGGGGTGCATTTGTCATTTTGAATCTGAGAAGTTGTATTCTTTGGGTAAATTCCAAGGAGTGGGATTCCTGGGTCAAATGGTATTTCTATTTTTAGTTTTTTGAGGAACCTCCGTACTGCTTTCCACAATGGTTGAACTAGCTTACATTCCCACCAGCAGTGTAGGAGGGTTCCCCTTTCTCCACATCCTCACCAGTATTTGTTGTTCTTAGTATTTTCAATGCTGGCCATCCCTACTGGTGTGAGGTGATATCTCATTGTGGTTTTAATTTGCATTTCCCTGATGATTAGTGATGTGGAGCATCTTTTCATGTGTCTCTTGGCCATCTGAATTTCTTCTTTGGAGAACTGTCTCTTCATATCCTCTGCACATTTTTTAATCGGGTTATTTGCTTTTTGTTTGTTAAGGTGTGTGAGTTCTTTATATATTTTGGATGTTAACCCCTTGTCAGATATGTCATTTACAAATACATTCTCCCATACTGTAGTTTTCCTTTTTGTTCTGTTGATGGTGTCCTTTACCGTACAGAAACTTTTTAGTTTGATGTAGTCCTACGAGTTCATTTTTGCTTTTGTTTCCCTTGCTGGAGAAGATGCGTTCAGGAAGAAGTTGCACATGTTTATATTCACGAGATTTTTTCCTATGTTGTCTTCTAAGAGTTTTATGGTTTCATGACTTACATTCAGGTCCTTGATCCATTTTGAGTTTACTTTTGTGTATGGGTTCAACAATAATCCAGTTTCGTTCTCTTGCATGTAACTGTCCAGTTTTGCCAACACCAGCTGTTGAAGAGGCTGTCATTTCCCCATTGTATGTCCATGGCTCCTTTATCATATATTAATTGACCATATGTGGTTGGGTTTATATCAGGACTCTCTAGTCTGTTCCATTGGTCTATGGGTCTGTTCTTGTGCCAGTACCAAATTGTCATGATTACTGTGGTTTTGTAGTAGAGCTTGAAGTCTGGGGGCATAATCCCCCCAGCTTTATTCTTCCTTCTCAGGATTGCTTTGGCTATTTGGGATCTTTTGTGGTTCCATATGAATTTTACAATGATTTTCTCTAGTTCGTTGAAGAATGCTGTTGGTATTTTGGTAGGAATTGCATTGAATCTGTAGATTGCTTTGGGCAGGATGGCCCTTTTGACAATATTAATTCTTCCTATCCATGAGCACAGGATGTGTTTCCATTTGTTGGTATCTAATTTCTCTCATGAGTGTCTGTAGTTTTCAGAGTTTAGGTCTTTCACTTCCTTGGTTAGGTTTATTCCTAGGTATTTTATTCCTTTTGATGCAACTATGAATGGAATTGTTTTCCTGATTTCTCTTTCTGCTAGTTCATTGTTAGTGTATAGGAATGCCACAGATTTCTGCGTATTAATTTTGTATCCCGCCACTTTGCTGAATTCAGATATTAGATGTAGTAGTTTTGGAATGGATTCTTGAGGGTTTTTTTATGTACAATATCATGTCATCTGCCAACAGGGACAGTTTAACCTCTTCCTTGTCTTACACTTAGATCTTTAATTCATTTCAAGTTTACGTTTGTGTATGTAGTTAAACAATAATCCAGTTTCATTCTCTTCCATGTAGCTGTCCATTTCCCAACACCAGTTATTGAAGAGACTATCTTTTCTCCATTGTATATTCATGGCTGCTTTATCACATATTAATTGACCATATGTATTTGAGTTTATATCTGGATTCTGTTCTGTTCCATTGATCTATGCATCTGTTCTTGTGCCAGTACCATACTATTTTGATGACTGTAGCTTTGTAGTATAGCTTGATATGCCATTAAGGGATAGTAATACACCCAGCTTTGTTCTTTTTCAGGATTGCTTTAGCTGTTTGGGGTCTTTTATGGTTCCAAACGAATGTTAGGATTGTTTGCTCTAATTCATTGAAAAATGCAATTGGTGTTTTCATAGGGATTGCATTAAATCTGTAAATTGCTTTGGATAGGATTGCCATTGTGGCAATATTAATTCTTCCTATCCATGAGAATGGGATAGATTTCCATTTACTTGTGTCTTTAATTTCTTTCATGAGCATCTTACAGTTTACAGATTACAGGTACTTCACCTCCTTCATTAGGTTTATTCCTTGGTATTTTATTCTTTTGTTTTGGTATTATTAATGTACCAATTACATGAGCAACATTATGGTTACTAGACTCCCAGTATTATCAAGTCCCCACCACATACCCCATTACACTCACTGTCCATCAGTGTAGTAAGATGCTATAGAATCACTGTTTGTCTTCTCTGTGTTATACTGCCTTCCCTGTATCCCCCCACCCCACTACATTATGTGTGCTAATCGTAATACCCCTTTTTCCCCCTTACCCCGCCCTTCCCACCCATCTTCTCCAGTCGCTTTCCCTTTGGTAACAGTTAGTCCATTCTTGGGTTCTGTGAGTCTGCTGCTGCTTTTTTCCTTCAGTTTTTTCTTTGTTCTTATACTCCACAGATGAGTGAAATCATTTGACACTTGTCTTTCTCCGCCTGGCTTATTTCACTGAGTATAATACCCTCTAGCTCCATCCATGTTGTTGCAAATGGTAGGATTTGTTTTCTTCTTATGGCTGAATAATATTCCATTGTGTATATGTACCACATCTTCTTTATCCATTCATCTACTGATGGACACTTAGGTTGCTTCCATTTCTTGGCTGTTGTAAATAGTGCTGTGATAAACATTGGGCTACATATGTCATTTTCAAACTGGGCTGCTGCATTCTTAGATTTCTAGGAGTGGAATTCCTGGGTCAAATGATATTTCTATTTTGAGTTTTTTGAGGAACTTCCATACTGCTTTCCGCAATGGTTGAAGTAGTTTACATTCCCACCAGCAGTGTAGGAGGGCTCCCCTTTCTCCACATCCTCGTCAACATTTGTTGTTGCTTGTCTTTTGGATGGTGCCTTCCTAATTGGTGTGAGGTGATATCTCATTGTGGTTTTAATTTGCATATCTCTAATGATTAGCAATGTGGAGCATTTTTTCATGTGCCTGTTGGCCATCTGAATTTCTTCTTTGGAGAAGTGTCTGTTAAGCTCCCCTGCCTGTTTCTTAATTGGCTTATTTCCTTTTTGTTTGTTGAGGTGCGTGAGCTCTTTATATAATTTGGATGTCAACCCTTTATCGGATATGTCATTTATGAATATATTCTCCCATACTGTAGGATGTCTTTTTGTTCTAATGATGGTGTCCTTTGCTGTACAGAAGCTTTTTAGTTTGACATACTCCCACTTGTTCATTTTTGCTCTTGTTTCCCTTGCCCGGTGAGATATGTTCATGAAGAATTGCTCATGTTTATGTCAAAGAGAGTTTTACCTATGTTGTCTTCTTAGAGTTTTATGGTTTCATGACTTACATTCAGGCCTTTGATCCATTTTGAGTTTACTCTTGTGTATGGGGTTAGACAGTAATCCAGTTTCATTCTCTTACATGTAGTTGTCCAATTTTGCCAACACCAGCTGTTGAAGAGGCTGTCATTTCCCCACTGCATATCCATGGCTCCTTTATCATATATTAATTGACCATATATGCTTTGGTTTATACCTAGGCTCTCTAGTCTGTTCCTTTGGTCTACGGGTCTGTTCTTGTGCCAATACCAAATTGTCTTGATTACTGTGGCTTTGTAGTAGAGCTTGAAGTTGGGGAGTGTAATTCCCTCCACTTTATTCTTCCTTCTCAGGATTGCTTTGCCTGTTCAGGGTCTTCTGTGGTTCCATATGAATTTTAGAACTATTTGCTCTAGTTCGCTGAAGAATGCTGTTGGTATTTTGATAGGAATTGCATTGAATCTGTAGATTGCTTTATGCATGATGGCCATTTTGACAATATTAATTCTTCCTATCCATGAGCTCAAGATGTGTTTCCATTTATTAGTTTCTTCTCTAATTTCTCTCTTGAGTGTCTGGGAGTTTTCAGAGTATAAGTCTTTCACTTCCTTGGTTAGGTTTATTACTAGGTATTTTATTCTTTTTGATGGAATTGTGAATGGAATTGTTTTCCTGATTTGTCTTTCTGCTAGTTCTTCGTTAGTATTTAGGAATGCAACAGATTTCTGCGTATTAATTTTGTATCCCGCAAGTTTGCTGAATTCCGATATTAGATCTAATAGTTTTGGAGTGGATTCTTTAGGATGTTTTATGTACAAATATCATGTCATCTGCAAACAGGGACAGTTTGAGTTCTTCCTTGTCAATCTGGATGCCTTTTATTTCTTTGTATTGTCTGATTGTTGTAGCTAGGACCTCTAGATGTATGTTGAATAGAAGTGGGGAGAGTCCGCATCCTTGTCTTGTTCCTGATCTTAAAGGAAAAGCTTGCAGCTTCTCGCTGTTAAGTATAATGTTGGCTGTAGGTTTGTCATATATGGCTTTTATTATGTTGAGGTGCTTGCCCTCTATCCCCAGTTTGTTGAGAGTTTTTATCATGAATGGATGTTGAATTTCCGCATCTATTGAGATGATCATGTGGTTTTTGTCCTTCTTTAGGTTGATGTAGTGGATGGTGTTGATGGATTTTCTATTGCTCTACCATTCTTGTATCCCTGGGATGAATCTTACTTGATCATGATGGATGATCTTTTTGATGTATTTTTGAATTCTGTTTGCTAATAAATTTGTTGAGTATTTTCACATCTACGGTCATCAGGGATATTGGTCTGTAATTTTCTTTTTTTGTGGTGTCTTTGCCTGGTTTTGGTATTAGAGTGATGTTGGCCTTGTAGAATGAGTTTGGGAGTATTCCCTTCTCTTCTACTTTTTGGAAAACTTTAATGAGGGTGGGTATTAGGTCTTCACTGAATGTTTGATAAAATTCAGCAGTGAAACCATGTGGTCTAGGTGTTTTGTTCTTAGGTACTTTTTTGATTACCAGTTCAATTTCTTAACTGGTAATTGGTCTATTCAGATTTTCTGATACTTCCTGGGTCAGCCTTGGAAGGTTGTATTTTTCTAGAAATTTGTCCATTTCTTCTAGGTTATCCAGTTTGTTAGCATATATTTTTTCATACTATTCTTTCATAATTCTTTGTATTTCTGCAGTGTCTGTAGTGATTATTCCTTTTTAATTTCTGATTCCATTTATGTGTGTAGACTCTCTTTTTTTCTTGATAGATCTGGCTAGGGGTTTATCGATTTTGTTTATATTCTCGAAGAACCAGCTCCTGCTTTCAGTGATTCCTTCTATTGTTTTATTCTTCTCAATTTTATTTATTTCTGCTTTAATCTTTATTATGTCCCTCCTTCTACTGACTTTGGGCCTCGTTTTTTCTTCATTTTCTAATTTCATTAATTGTGCGTTTAGACTGTTCATTTGGGATTGTTCTTCTTTCCTGAGGTAGGCCTGTATTGCAATATATTTCCCTCTTAGCATGGCCTTCGGTGTGTCCCACAGATTTTGCGGTGTTTAATTATTGTTGTCATTTGTCTCCATATATTGCTTGATCTCTGTTTTTATTTGGTCATTGATCCATTGATTATTTAGGAGCATGTTATTAAGCCTCCATGTGTTTGTCGGCTTTTTCATTTTTTTTTTTCTGTAATTTATCTCTTGTTTCATACGTTATCTGAGAAAGTGGTTGGTAGAATTTCAATATTTTTGAATTTACTGAAGTTCTTTTTTTGGGCTAGTATATGATCTATTCTTGAAGATGTTCCATGTGCCCTTGAGAGACTGTGTATCCTGCTGCTGTTGGATGGAGTGTTCTGTAGATGTCCATTAGGTCCGTCTGTTCCAATATGTTGTTCAGTGCCTCTGTCTCTTTATTTTCTGTCCGGTTGATATGAAATACCTTTTTTCATCTCTTTACTTTCAGTCTGTGTATGTCTTTGGGTTTGAAGTGAGTCTCTTGTAGGCAGCATATAGATGTGTCTTGTTTTTTTATCCATTCAGTGGCTCTATGTCTTTTGATTGGTGCATTCAGACCATTTACATTTAGAATGATTATCGATAGGTATTGCATTGCAGACTTTAGATTCGTGGTTACCAAAGGTTCAAGGGTAATTCCTTTACTATCTAACAGTCTGATTTAACTGTCTTCGTATGCTATTACAAACACAACCTAACGATTCTTTTTTTTTCCTCCTTTTCTTTTTCTTCCCTCTCCAGTCTTTGTTTATGAATCACATTCTGTACTCTTTGTGTATCCCTTGGGTGACATCTATTTAGCCTTATGAATACTTCCATCTGTATGTGGCCCTTCAGAATGCACTGTAGAGGTGGTTTGTGGGAGGTAAATTCTCTCAGCTTTTGCTTATCTGAAAATTGTTTAATACCTCCTTCAAATTTAAATGAGAACTTTGCCGGGTAGAGTGTTCTTGGTTCAAGGCTCTTCTGCTTCATTGCATTAAATATGTCATTCCACTCCCTCTGGCCTGTATGGTTTCTGTTGAGAAATCTGATGATAGCCTGATGGGTTTCCCTTTGTATGATCTTTTTTCTCTCTCTAGCTGCTTTTAAAAGTCTGTCTTTATCCTTGATCTTTGCCATTTTGATTGTTATATGTCTTGATGTTGTCTTCCTTGGGTCCCTTGTGTTGGGAGATCTGTACATCTCCATGGCTCGAGAGACTATCTCCTTCCCCAGATTGGGGAAGTTTTCAGCAATTACCTCCTCAATGACACTTTCTACCCCTTTTTCTCTCTCTTCTTCTTCTGGTACCCCTATTATGCGAGTATTGTTCCGTTTGGATTGGTCAAACAGTTCTCTCAGTATTCTTTCATTCTTAGAGATTGTTTTTTCTCTCTGTGCCTCAGTTTCTTTGTATTCCTCTTCTCTAATTTCTATTCCATTTACCTTCTCTTCTACTACATCTAATCTGCTTTTAAATCCCTCCATTGTATGTTTCATTTCAGACATGGAATTTCTTAATGATTGAACCTCCATCTTAAATTCATTCCTGAGTTCTTGAACATTTTTCTGTACGTCCATAAGCATGTTTATGATTTTTATTTTGAACTCTATTTCAGGAAGATTGGTGAGTTCAATTTCATTTGTCTCATTTTCTGGGTTTTGTGAGATTTTGGGCTGAACCATGTTCTTTTGACGTTTCATATTTCTGTATGGTGCCCTCTAGTGCCCAGAAGCTCCAGTCTCTGGAGCTGCTCAGCCCGTAGAGTGAGGTTGGAGTTGCAGGGGAGTGGAACTGGTGCCTGGAGGGGAGGAAAGATCTGTTTCCTGATTCCTGTCTGTCGTGCCTGTCTCTTGTATCAGAGCTGGTGGGCCGAGCACAGAGGTGTAATCCTCTGTGCCTTGCATCTCTAGCTGTTGTAGGTGTGGTCTCCCTCTGACTGGCCTGACGCCAGTGTAGTGACTGCCAGTTTGCAAGCCAGTGCCGCCAGGCCAGGAGGAAGGCTCGTCAGGCTGTGTGTCACAGTGGGGGGCCTCGGAGCTGAGTAGCCAGCCAGGGGGATGGAGCACCTGAAACTCCTCAATGTCCGCAACCTTCTGGGCAGAGTGCACCCAGACAACCTTGTCCCCCTATCCCTTCTCCCATGCAGCAAGATCTATGCAATCCCTGCCCCTTCAGCAGCCCTCTTGCTGCTAGAAGCCTCTCAGACCACCTGCCTTTCCCTTGTCCCATAGTGTCCGGGTGTGGATCCCATCCTCCACAAATGGATGGAGTCTGTCTCTCAAGCACTCTGCCTGTCCCAGCTCCCCATCCTTCAGAGCACCACACAATGTAGGTTTCTGCTCGCAAAGCAGATCTCCAGGGCTAGGTGTTCAGCAGTCCCAGGGTTCCACCCCCTCCCCACTCGTTTCTCTTCCTCCTGCTGGTGAGGTTGGGTGGGAGAAGGGCCTGGGTCCTGCTGGATCAGGCTTTGGTACATTACCCTGTTTTGTGAGGTCTGCTCTGTTCATGAGGTCTGTATGCAGTCTGGTGCAGCCTTCTTTCCTGTTACTGTTTTAGGGTTAGTTGTATTTACTATGTGTTCACACTATCTATGGTTTTGGGAAGAGTTCTCTGTCTCACCTCTCACACTGCCATCTTGAATCTCGGTATTTTATTCTTTTTGATACAGTTGTTAGTGGAATTGTTTTCCAGATTTCTCTTTCTGTTAGCTAATTGTTAGTAAATAGGAATGCAATAGATTTCTGTGTATTAATTTTGTATCTTGCCACTTTGCTGAATCCACTTATTATATTAGTTCTAATAGTTTTTTGGTGGAGTCTTTTGAAAGATTTTTTTTAGGAGTTTTTAGGATATATAGTATCATGTCATTTGCAAATAGTGACAGTTTGATTTCTTCCTTACCAATTTGGGTGCCTTTTATCCCTTCATCTTGTCTGATTGACATGGCTAGGACCTCCAGTACTAAGTTGAATAAAAGTGGTGAGAGTGGACATCCTTGTCTTGTTCGTGATCTTAGAGGAAAAGCTTCAGCTTTTCACTGTTAAGTATTATGTTGGCTGTGCGTTTGTCGCATATGGCGTTAATTATATTGACGTATACTTACTCTCTATACCCAATTTGTTGAGGGTTTTTATCATGAATGGATGTTGAATTTTGTCAAATGCTTTTTCAGCATCTGTTGAGATGATCATGTGGTTTTTATCCTTCGTTTTGTTAATGTGGTGTATGATGTTAATTGATTTTTGAATGTTGTACTATCCTTGCATCCCTGAAATAAATCCCTCTTGGTTGTGATGGATGATCCTGTTGATGTATTTTTGGATTTGGTTTGCTGATATTTTATTGAGGATTTTAGCATCTTTGTTCATTGGGAATATTGGTCTATAATTTGCTTTTTTTGTGGTGTATTTGCCTGGTTTTGGTGTTAGAGTGATGCTGGCCTCATAAAATGAGTTTGGAAATATTCCCTCCTCTTCTAGTTTATGGAATACTTTAAGAAGGATGGGTATTAGCTCTTCTTTAAATGTTTGGTACAATTTAGCTGTGAAGCCATCTGGACCTTGATGTTTGTTTGGGAGGTTTTTGATTACCTATTCAATTTTGCTACTGGTAATTGGTCTGTTCGGATTTTCTGTTTTTTCCTGGGCCAGTCTTAGAAAGCTGTACTTTTCTAGGAATCCTTATATTTCTTCTAGGTTGTCCAGTTTATTGGCATATAATTTTTCATAGAATTCTCTAATAATTCTTTGTATGTCTGTAGTATCATTAAGTCTGGCTAGTGGTTTGTCTGTTTTGTTTATCTTAAAGAACCAGCTCTTGGTTTCATTGATTTCTTTTTCTATTGTTTCATTCTTCTCTATTTCGTTTTTTTTTTCTGCTCTCATCTTTATTATGCCCCATCTACTAACTCTGGGTTTCATTTGTTCTTTCTTTTCTAGTTTCTTCAGTTGTGAGTTTAGACCATTTGTTTGGGATTGTTCTTGTTTCTTGAGGTAGCCTGTATTGCTATATACTTCTCTCTTAGAACTACTTTTGTGGCGTCCCACGTATTTTGGACTGCTATATTTTTGTTTTCACTTGTCTCCATGTATTGCTTGATTTCTTCTTTGATTTGTTCATTGATCCATTGATTATTTAGAAGCATGTTGTTTAGCCAATATTTGTTTGTGGGTGTTTGTTTTCTTTGTGTAATTTATTTCTAGTTCTATACCATAGTGATCTGAAAAGATTCTTGATACAATTTCAATATTTTTGAATTTATTGATGCTATTTTTGTGGCCTAATATGTGATCTCTTCTGCAGAACATTCCATGTGTACTGGAGAAAAATGTGTACCCTGCTACTTTTAGGTGGAATGTTCTGTATATATCCATTAAGTCCGTCTGATCTAGTGCATTGTTCAGTGCCTCAGTTTCCTTATTTATTTTATCTCTGGTTGATCTGTCCACTGATGTAAGTGGTGTGTTATTGTCCCCTATGATTGAGTTACAGTCTATTTCTCCCTTTAGTTCTATTTGCATTTGTTTTACATATTTAGGTGCTCCTATGTTAGGTGCACAGATATTTGTAATGGTTATATCCTGTTGTTGGACTGACCCCTTTATCATTATGTAATGTCCTTCTTTGTCTCTTGTTACTTTCTTTGTTTAGAAATTATTTTTCACTGATATAAGTACTGCTATTACTGCTTTTTTCTCCCTATTATTTGCATGAAATATCTTTTTCCATCCCTTCACTTTTAGTCTATGTATGTCTTTAGGGGTGAATTGAGTCTCTTGTAGGCAACGTATAGATGGGTCTTGATAGGCTTTAGGCTCGTGGTTACCATAAGGTTCATAGTTGCCTAAATATATGTATATATAACTGTTTATATTTGGTCACTCTATTTTGAACACAGTTTAAATGTACTTCTTTTTTTATTCTTCCTCCTCCAAACTTTGTGTATTGGATGTTATGATCTTCATTTTTTGTGTGTGTATCCCTTGACTGATTTTGCGTATAGTTGATTTTACTACTTTTATTTTTTTAAGTTTACACTTGCTTAGTAAGTAATTGGTCTGCGACCTTTACTGTGGGTTTATTGTTGCTAATGAAAAATATTTAGGTTTAAGAACATTTCCATCAGTAGAAATCCCTTTAAGATATCTTGTAAGGCTGTTTTAGTGGTGAATTCTTTTAACTTTCATTTATCTTGGAAACTTTTAATCTTTCCTACAATTCCTTGCTTTGTAGAAGATTCTTGGTTGAATGTCATTGTTTCAATGCATTAAATATTTCATGCCAACCTATTCTTTTTCTTACCTTTGTGCCTTATTTTGAAGAGAGTTTTTAATTCCACTAAATAAATACTGTATTATTTTAGTGATTACTCTAGGAAATACAACACATTGTGTGTAATAATGCAGGGACATTAGAACACTTTTCTTGTTAAACCTATTCTTCAGATAGGTTTTTCTTGTGTAATTAATATTACCTTTTTTAACCCCTCAATAAATTATATAAAATCATAATAATGTCCATTTAGATTTAGTTATGCATTTCTCAGTTTCTTACCTCGTCACTCACACCCTTTGTTGGGGAACATTTTCATTCTATTGGAACTGTATCCTTTACGTTTTCATTTTGAGGGGGTTTACTGATGTCGAGCTTAGTTATGTTTACCTGAAAATATTTTGCAGTTACTCCTGAAAGGTATATTCACTAGGTATAGAATTGTAGGTTAACAGTTAATATCGTTAGCTCGTTGAAGATATAATTACCTGGCTTCTGGTTTTTCTTATCATATTTGAGAGATTGGCTGTCAGTTTAATTGATGTTCCTTTGAAGGCATGTCCTAAAATTGTGTCTGTAGCTTTTTCTTAAATTTCCTCTTTGTTGCCTGTGTTCTTCGGTTTTAGTATGTTGATATGTAAATTTATTCTTATTTATTATACTTTTGTGATGCTTTGTTACATTTCACTAAATCTGGCAAATTCCCAGACTTTATCTCTTCAATTATTGTCTTCCTCCCATATTCATATATTCCCTATTTCTTTGTTTCTCCCTCTCATTTTCTGGGACCATAATTAAAAGTATGTTAAACTTCTATTTATCGTCCACGTCTTTTAACCTCTCTTCTGTATTTTACGTATTTCTTTCTTTCCATGTTGCATTCTGAGTAATATTTTTCAAATTATCTTTGACTTTACTGATTTTTTTATATAATTTATTTGGTATCAATCTATAATTACATGTGCAATATTATGGTTATTAAACTACCCCCTTCACCAGGTCCCCCCCACCAACCCCATTACAGTCACTGTCCATCAGCGTAGTGAGATGCTATAGAATCACTACTTGTCTTCTCTGAGTTGTACAGCCCTCCCCGTGCTCCCCCAACATTACATCTCCTAATCGTAATGCCCATTTTTCCCTCTTATCCCTCCCTTCCCACCCATCTTCCCCAGTCCCTTTCCCTTTGGGAACTATTAGTCCATTCTTGGGTTCTGTGAGTCTGCTGCTGTTTTGTTCCTTCAGTTTTTTTCTTTGTTCTTATACTCCACAGATGAGTGGAATAATTTGATACTTGTCTTTTGGCTTGGCTTATTTCACTGAGCATAATACCCTCTAGCTCCATCCATGTTGTGGCAAATGGTAGGATTTGTTTTCTTCTTATGGCTGAATAATATTCCATTGTGTATATGTACCACATCTTCTTTATCCATTCATCTACTGATGGACACTTAGGTTGCTTCCATGTCTTGGCTATTGTAAATAGTGCTGCCATAAACATAGGGGTGCATCTGTCTTTTTCACACTGGGCTGCTGCAGTCTTAGGGTAAATTCCTAGGTGTGGAATTCCTGGGTCAAATGGTATTTCAATTTTGAGTTTTTTGAGGAACCTCCATACTGCTTTCCACAATTGTTGAACTAATTTGCATTCTGACCAGCAGTGTAGGAGGGTTCCATTTTCTCCACATCCTTTCCAACATTTCTTGTTGGTGTTTCGGATGTTGGCCATCCTCACTGGTGTGAGATGATATCTCATTGTGGTTTTAATCTGCATTTCTCTGATGATTGGCGATGTGGAGCATCTTTTCATGTGCCTGTTGGCCATCTGAATTTCTTCTTTAGAGAAGTGTCTATTCATGTCCTCTGCCCATTTCTTAATTGGATTATTTGCTTTTTGTTTGTTAAGGTGCGTGAGTTCTTTATATGTTTTGGATGTCAACCCTTTATCAGATACGTCATTTATGAATATATTCTCCCATGCTGTAGGATATGTTTTTATTCTACAGATGGTGTCCTTTGCTGTACAGAAACTTTTCAGCTTCATATAGTCCCAGTTGTTCATTTTTGCTTTTGTTTCCCTTGCCAGGGGAGATATGTTCATGAAGAAGTCGCTCATGTTTATGTCCAAGAGATTTTTGCCCATGTTTTTTTCTAAGAGTTTTATGGTTTCATGACTTACATTCAGGTCTTTGATCCACCTTGAGTTTACCTTCGTGTATGGGGCTAGACAGTAGTCCAGTTTCATTCTCTTACATGTAGCTATCCAGTTTTTCCAAGACCAGCTGATGAAGAGGCTGTCATCTCCCCATTGTGTATCCAAGGCTCCTTTATCAAATATTATTTGACTGTATATGTCTGGGTTAATGTTTGGATTTTCTATTCCATTCCACTGGTCTGTGGGTCTGTTTTTGTGCCAATACCAAATTGTCTTGATTATTGTGGCCTTGTAGTAGAGCTTAAAGTCAGGGAGCTTAATTCTGCCTGTTTAATTCCTCCTTCTCAGGATAGCTTTGGCTATTCGGGGTCTTTAGTGGTTCCATATGATTTTTAGAATTATTTCTTCCAGTTCATTGAAGAAAGCTGTTGATAGTTTGATAGGGATTGCATTGAATCTGTAGATTGCCTAAGGCAGTATAGCCATTTTGACAATATTTATTCTTCCTAGCCAAGAGCATGGGATGCATTTCAATTAATTAGTGTCCTCTTTAATTTCTCTTAGGAGTCCCTTGTAGTTTTCAGGGTACAGGTCTTTCACTTCCTTCGTTAGGTTTATTCCTAGGTATTTTATTCTTTTTGATGCAATTGTGAATGGAATTGTTTTTCTGATTTCTCTTTCTGTTAGTTCATCGTTAGTGTATAGGAAAGCAATAGATTTCTGTGTATTAATTTTGTATCCTGCAACTTTGCTGAATTCAGATATTAGTTTTAGTAGTTTGAACTGGAGTCATTAGGGTTTTTAATGTACAGTATCATGTCATCTGCAAATAGTGACAATTTGACTTCTTCTTTACCAATCTGGATGCCTTGTATGTCTTTGTTTTGTCTGTTTGCCGTGGCTAGGACCTGCAGTACTATGCGGAACAACAGTGAAGAGCATGGGCATCCCTGTCTTGTTCCCGATCTTAGATGAAAAGTTTTCAGCTTCTCGCCGTCAAGTATGATGTTAGCTGTGGGTTTGTCATATATGGCCTTTATGATGTTGAGATACTTGCCGCCTATACCCATTTTGTTGAGAGTTTTAATCATGAATGGATGCTGAATTTTGTCAAGTGCTTTTTCAGCATCTAAGGAGATGATCATGTGGTTTTTGTTCTTCTTTTTGTTGATGTGGTGGATGATGTTGATGGATTTTCGAATGTTGTACCATTCTTGCATCCCTGGGATGAATCCCACTTGATCATGGTGTATGATCCTCTTGATGTATTTTTGAATTCGGTTTGCTAATATTTTGTTGAGTATTTTTGCATCTACGTTCATCAGGGATATTGGTCAGTAATTTTCTTTTTAGGTGAGGTCTTTGCCCGGTTTTGGTATTAGAGTGATGCTGGCTTTATAGAACGAGTTTGAAAGTATTCCCTTCTCTTCTATTTTTTGGAAAACATTAAGGAGAATGGGTGTTATTTCTTCTCTATATATCTGGTAGAATTCAAAGGCGAATCCTCAGGTCCGGGGGTTTTATTCTTGGGTAGTTTTTTGATTACCGATTCAATTTCATTGCTGGTGACAGGTCTGTTTAGTTTTTCTGTTTCTTGCTTCGTCAGTCTTGGGAGGTTGTATTTTTCTAAGAAGTTGACCATTTCTTCTATGTTTTCCATCTTGTTAGCATATAGATTCTCATAATATTCTCTTATAATTCTTTGTATTTCTGTGGGGTCCGTCATTATTTTTCCTTTCTCATTTCTGATTCTGTTTATGTGTGTAGATTCTCTTTTTCTCTTAATGAGTCTGGCTAGGGTTTATCTATTTTGTTTATTTTTTCAAAGAACCGCTCTTGGTTTCCTTGATTTTTTTCTATTGTTTTATTCTTCTCAATTTTATTTATTTCTTCTCTGATCTTTATTATGTCCCTCCTTCTGGTGACTTTGGGCCTCATTTGTTCTTCTTTTTCCAATTTCAGTAATTGTGTCTTTAGACTATTCATTTGGGAATGTTCTTCCTTCTTTAAATAGGCCTGGATTGCAATATACTCTCCTCTTAGAACTGCCTTTGCTGCGTCCCACAGAAGTTGTGGCTTTGTGTTGTTGTTGTCATTAGTCTCCATATATTCTTTGATTTCTGTTTTGATTTGGTCGTTAACCCATTGATTAATTAGGAGAGTGTTGTTAAGTCTCCATGTATTTGTGAGCCTTTTTGATTTCTTTCTAAAATTTATTTCTAGTTTTATACCTTTGTGATCTGAGAAGTTGGTTGGTAGGATTTCAGTATGTTTGAATTTACTGAGGTTCTTTTTGTGGCCTAGTATGTGGTCTGTTCTGGAAAATGTTCCATGTGCACTTGAGAAGAATGTGTATCCTGTTGCTTTTGGGTGTAGAGTTCTGTAGATGTCTGTTAGGTCCATCTGTTCTAGTGTGTTGTTCAGTGCCTCTGTGTCTTTAGTTATTTTCTGTCTGGTTGATCTGTCCTTTGGAGTGAGTGGTGTGTTGAAGTCTCCTAAAATGAATGCATTGCTGTCTATTTCCTCCTTTAATTCTGTTAGTATATGTTTCACATATGCTGGCGCTCCTGTATTGGGTGCATATATATCTTCTTGTTGGACTGACCTGTTAATCATTATGTAATGTCCTTCTTTATATCTTGCTACTTTCTTCGTTGTGAAGTCTATTTTGTCTGATACAAGTACTGCCACACCTGCTTTTTTCTCTTTGTTGTTTGCATGAAATATCTTTTTCCATCCCTTCACTTTTAGTCTGTGTATATCTTTGGGTTTGAGGTGGGTCTCTTGTAAGCAGCATATAGATGTGTCTTGCTTTTTTATCCATTCTGTTACTCTGTGTCTTTTGATTGGTGCATTCAGTCCATTTACAATCAGGGTGATTATTGATAGATATGTACTTATTGCCATTGCTGGCTTTAGATTCGTGGTTAACAAAGGTTCAAGGGTTCCTTCTTTACTATCTAACAATCTAACTTAACTTTCTTGTTAAGTTATTGAAAACACCGTCTGATGTTTCTTTATTTCTCTCCCTTCTTATTCTTCCTCCTCCATTCTTTATATACTAGGTGTTTTTTTCTTTGCCTTTTGTTAGTATTTGGATGGTCTGCTTTCTTTGCTATGATTTTATTTTCTCTGGTGACATCTTTTTAGCCTTAGGGGTGCTTCCCTCTAGAGCAGTCCGTTTAAGATACCCTGTAGTGGTGGCTTATGAGAGGCAAACTCTCTCAGCTTTCGTTTGTCTGGAAATTGTTTAATCCCTCCATCATATTTAAATGATAATCGTGCTGGATACAATATCCTTGGTTTGAGGCCGTTTGTTTTGTAACAAATATATCATGCCATTTTCTTCTGGCCTGTACGGTTTCTGTTGAGAATTCTGATGAGAGTCTGATGGGTTTTCCTTTGTAGGTGATCTTTTTTCTCTCTCTAGCTGCCTTTAATACTCTGTCTTTATCTTTGATCTTTGCCATCTTAATTATTATGTGTCTTGGTGTTGTCTTCCTTGTGTCCCTTGTGTTGGGAGATCTGTGAGCTTCTGTGAACTGCGAGACTATTTCCTTCCCCAGCGAGGGAAAGTTTTCAGCAATTATTTCTTCAAAGACACTTTCCATACCTTTTTCTCTCTCTTCTTCCTCTGGTACTCTTATAATGCAAATATTGTTCCGTTTGGATTGATCACACAGTTCTCTTAATATTCTTTCATTCCTAGAAATTCTTTTATCTCTGTCTGCCTCAGCTTCTCTGTATTCCTGTTCTCTGATTTCTATTCCATTAACAGTCTCTTGAATCTCATGCAGTCTGCTGTTAAGCCCATCGATCGCTTGTGTGATTTCTGCATTATCTTTCCTCACTTGCCTCACTTCCTCCCTCAGCTCTTGCACATTTCTCTGTAGGTCCATCAGCATGGTTAAGTCTTTTTTTCTAAATTCTTTTTCAGGAAGACTATGCATTTCCATCCCTTCAGGCTCCCTCTCTGGGATTGTCTGGTTGATTTTAGTCTGGACCATATTCCTCTGTCTTTTCATGGCTATAGAAGTGGTCGCTGGTAGTTGCCACGTATGTCAGCTGGGCTCTTTAAGATTTTAAAAAGAAAAAAAAAAGAAAAAAAAGAAAGAAAAGAAAAAACAAACAAACAAAGCAAACAAACAAACAACAAAAAAAAACACCCACCGAGAGTAGATTCTGCGGAGATGCTGTAGGTGGCGCTGTTGCTCCACTCTTCCGCAGCCATGCTCGCACTGCTCTGCAGGGCCCTTTATAGATCTTCCCAGGGTGGGAACGAATGGGAGGCTGTTGATCTCTGTGTGAAGTCGATGTGCGGCCACCCTTTCCCAGTCTCCAGGTAAGGGGTCCAAAACTCCCCAGGGCTCCCAGCCTGCTGGGCTGAGTGTGCTGGGGCGATCCGGCTCCTCCGCTGGGCTCCTGTCTCTTTAAGACCGCTGAAGGAAGCGCGCACTTTTCTTTTCTTTTTTTCCTTCCCAGGGGCTGGCTGCAAGCACCCTGGTGTGTTCCCCACTCAGATCCTGCCCCTCTGTCCTTCCAGTCTCCACTACACCACGCTGTGTGTGTCAGCGCTCCCCGTGCAGATCACCAGGGCTGGTTATTTTGCAGGGTGTACTTCCCTCCCTCCCGGCTCTGTATCCTCTCCTCCCGCCAGTGCGCTGGGGTGGGTGAGTGCTCGGGTCCCGCCAGGTCACGGCTCCGTATGTTACCCACCTCTTTGGGGTGCCGAGTCCTCTCGGGTGCAGCTTCACGCTGTGCGCTTTCCTGTGTATTCTGGTCTCTCTTTTAGGAATAGTTGTATTTGCTGTATTTTCGTAGATAAATATAGAGTTGGGAGGAGATTTCTGCTACCCTGCTCACGCCACCATCTTCCTGGAAGTAGACCACTTTACTGATTTTTTAAGTCTACCTAATTTGCTATTTAGTCAACCTATTAGATTTTCAATTTTGGTTATTATATTTTTACTTTCATAACGTACTCTTCATTGTTTAATTCTCCTCGATCAATTTTTATAGATTGCTGAACTCTGCAGAAGCTTTCAGAATAATCTGGATTTTTTAATTTGTTTTTGCTTTAAGTGTAGAAGTATAGTTGTCTTATAATTTGTCTGGAAATTCAAATATCTATAGTTTTTGTGGGTTTGTTTCATTTACTTTGTTTCTCCTTGGTTTTGGTTGTGATTTATTGTTCCCTCATACACTCTTTATCTTTGCCTATGTCATTGTCTTTGAAAAGTTACTGTAAGAATGGTCAAATAATACAGGCTGAGATTGCCTGGCTCCAGAAAGATTTATATTTGCTTTCTGCCTTATACCTAGCAATACTACCAGTTTCGAACCATGGTCATTTAAATGAACTATCTGAGGGTTTGTATACCCAGTTGATTGAAAATTAACCTGCAAATCCATGTGTAGGCTAGTTTATTTCTTTCCCCCCGTATGCTGAGCATGTAGCCCTATAGCTCAATGAATGAAGTTTCTCCTTCCCACTCCCTGCCATGAGAGAATACTGGCTTTATTTTCTGTCTGTTTTGACCTGTGAGACCATCAAAACAAAGTTCAAATTTGTCTGGATTAGCAGATACCCTTAAGGCAAAACTAGTTCCTACCTTCCCTTTAATTTTGGCTTGATAATTTGTTACTTGCTCTGTCAAATTTTTGATGCTTTTTGGACATACTAAAAAAATACTTTACCCAAAGTTTTCAGTTTTTTCTGGAGGAGAGTTGACCCAATAATCTAACTAAACCATTTCTGAAAATGAGTGTTTTCACCACAAATAATAAATTTTTCCATAATCACATTTTTCATAATTTTTTCCTTTATTCTGAATTTTCTCATCCCTAAATCACAAATACCCTCCAGTGTGGTGTTCTAGTACTTTTATGGTTTCTTTTTTCCAGTAAAATCTCTAGTTACCAGGACTTTTTGTTTATGGTTACTGTAATTCATGTTTGAATTACTCATCTGAATCTCGTATCTTGATTATATTTTAGGAGCATTGGACACCAAGAGCTATTTTGCAGTTCCAGAAGTTGTGTAGTTTGAAGCCATTAGTGGGGGTAGTGGATGAATATATAGATGGAATCCTTAACATTTTTCTGTGTGATACATCCTCAAATGAAGACATCTATTTCCATCATGTCTTGAAAACAGAGGGCCATGCTATTGAATGCCGAGGAAATGTCCCTTCTAAGGTGGAGTAGTCTGTTTTAATATATTTTATTTAATCTCAACATTTCAAGGTGTAAGAGAATTTAATACAGAGGGTTATTTGATTTATCCTTTAATCTTAGGGACATCTGTGAGATTTCTGCCTTTTTAATGCCGAGCACTCTTAATTTTCCAATGTCCACAAAAATGCACATTTGGCTTATTATTCTTTAGAATATGAATACTCTTAAGTGATTGAGGATTCTATTTTACCCTGAAATATGTAATTCTCTGATGTCTTCTTAGAGAAAAGCAATTCTCTTACTGTGCATATATTAATAATAATGTCTGCATCACCATTAATGTTGATGTTGATAATTTTTGAGCTGGGAAAAAATGTCAGTGTGGAAAAATTTTAACTATTAAATTTTTAGAATATAATACATTTCCACAACATTTACAAATTTTGAAGTGCTTACTTTTTCACTTTTTCTCTGAGTAATTAAACCCTTCCTCCTCCTTTCTTAAATCCTAGGGTTTCAAAGAACTCAATCCTTTAGCTTTTTATACTAACAGTGCAGGGCCAGAGGATATTGTCTGGACAGAACTGGGTTATCCTTCCCAGCAGCGCTATTTTAATGAAGACCGAGAGATAAGTCCACAATCGAAAGAGAGTGAATTATATACCCTGGTAAGAGGTTTTGCAAATATTATTATAATTCTTTTTACTATTGTTACATTTATTGAGTACTTACTACTTGCCAAACACTATAAAAAGCACTTTAACTGTTATATATTATTGAATCCTCATAAAATCCCTGAGACATAGTTATGATAATTACCTTTATAGATGTTGAAGCTGAGGCTTTCTAAACCTAGGAAAGTTGGAAACTATGCAGTGATCTTACCTTATGTCTCATTTGCTGTTTTAAACCTTTGCTTCTGTCATGCTTCCTCTTGAACAATTTCTCTCAACACGAAGTTCGATTGCTGACTTGCAGTTTTGATTTCACCTGCACTGAATGCTATTCTTCCATCTATACTTCTCATGTTCTCATTTCTTATTTTCTTTTCCTCTGTAAACCTTTTGGCAACACCTACCACAGTAATAACAACAATAATATTATTATGTATTATTCTAACCCACATTTAAGAATAATAAAAATAAAAAATAACAGCAACATTATTTTCTTTGAATTAAAAATGACAATACTATTTTAAGTATATTTTATATATCTGACTTTTAAAGTAAAATTATGAAGATGATCTTATTTTCTTAGTAGACATTTCCTAATTATTGGAAAAGATAAAAAGGAAAGGCAGTTTTGACAACTGGGAGATGAACCTCCTCTGAAAAATCTGTATGAATGTTTACTGCTGCATGTTTAAACAATATAGGAATTTTAGATTTCTAGTTTGTGTAAAAATTAATTGGGCTTGTTTGGTCCATAACACTTTCTGAAGCCTGAATTTTTCTTTCATTACTTGATTAGGACATGTATCTCCTGATTATTAAGTAGTGACTTTAATCAACCCTTAAGATTTTTAGAATGTCCTATCACCAGTCTGTTTATGTCTTCCAGTAATCATAGTTCAGTCCTGAAAATGAAATAAGGCCATCTTTTCTGCAAAAGAGATAAGACTTAAAATTCTACTATCCTACCTCAGCCTATATTTTAACACATCAAGACTCTGATGTACTACACACACACACACACACACACACACACACACACCACCACCACCACCACCCCCACCCCCACCCCCACCCCCACTCCCCTACTCTTCCCTTAAATATCCTAATAGTTTGTGTTGTCTCCTTCATTGCATCTTCTCAGGCATCCTCCTCCCCTAATAATATTTTAGTCATGTCTCTGTGATGGTTCTACACTGAAGGTTGTACTGTGATTATCTGATTGTGTGTCTTTGTGCTGTATGTTGAGTTCCTGTATTTTGGCTCTCAAACTCACCACATCCTATACTGTTAACCCAGTACTGTTGTCATGAGGAATATAAAACTCAGAGGATATGTCTGCTTATTTGTTTACTTGTTGAAAAATCATTTCACTATGAACTTATATCTAAGCCTGTTATATCTGTGACCTGTCGCATTCATCTTTATATCCACAGAGCTACCCGTGCACATTTTGTAGTATGTGCTCAACAAATATTTGTTGGCCTGAACTACGTTAGCATAATGGGAAGACCTAGGGTTATGGATAAAGTTAGAAAATACTGTAGCATTTGTATGAACCACAGCAAAAAATTCCTCCCAGAATTTATAGGCATGTAGATTTTGGAAATAATAATATAGAAAACAATAATTTTTCTTTTATATCTGCTAGCAAAATACTAATAATGAGAAAGCTCTCCATCACCTTAAATCTGAGTCAATAGAGCCATTAAGGGATTCTGAATTCAGTTCTTTGAAAATCCAAGATAAGAGCTGTGAAGATCAAAAGTGGTCCATCCCAGAGCTGAAGAATCTGAAGGAAAGATAATTTTTTGAAAGCTTCATAAAATAAGTTGAGAAGTGTTCCTTTCTACTTTCTATCTAAGAGATTAACTAAAAATTGGGTTCTTTTTTATATGTGTGGGAGTTAATTCTTTAAATGTTGGGTAGATTACTTCAGTGAAACCATCTGGCCAGGAGATTTCTTTTTCAGAAGGATTTAAACTATAAAATCAATTGCTGTAATAGACACAGGATTATTAAACTTGACTATTTCATCTTGGGTTAGTTTTGGTATTTTGGTATTTTATGGTTACTAGAGGTTTATCAATTTTATTGAATTTTTTTCAAAGAATCAGCTCTTGGTGCCATTGATTTTGTCTGTTATTTTCCTGTTTTCAAGTTCATCATGTCTTCTCTTACCGTTTTTCTTTCTTTCTTTCTTTCTTTCTTTGGGCTTTTTTTGCTTTCTTTTTCTAATTTCTTAAGATGGAAACTTACAATGTGATTTGAGAACTGTTATTTTTTTTATTATAAGCATTTCATTCTATGGCCCTTTAAGTACCACATTAGCTATGTCTCACAAGTTTAAATATCTTCTATTTTCATTCAGTTCAAATTTTTCTAATTTATCTTGAGATAGTCACCTTTGACCCCTTATTATGGGGGTTGAATAATAATGGGACACATAAATATGAATTATTTAGAAGTGTGTTGTTCAATCTCCAAGTGTTTGGAGATTTTCCCATTATCTTTATTTCCAGTTCTTCATTTTGGCCAGAGAACATACTTTGTATGATTTCAGTTTTTAAAATTTGTTTTGTCAATATAGGATATGGTCTGTTTTGGTGAATGTCTTATGTGGCTTTGAAAAGAATGTGTATTCTGCTTTTGTTGGCTGGATTGTTCTATAAATGTCAATTAGATCTAGTTGATCAGTGGTATCATTCAATTCTTCTATATCCCTGCTGTGTCTACTGGTGTATTAATTCCTCAGAAGTATGTTGAAGTCACTAACTATAATCTTAGATTTTGTCTATTTATCCTTTTTCCTGTCAGTTTTTTCCTTGTATATTTTGAGGCTCTATTGTTAGGTGCTGTTAAGATTTGTATGTTTTCTTGATGAACTGACCCTTTTATCACTTTGAAATGTCTTTTTTTTATCCCTGGTTACTTTCTTTGCACTGAAGCCTACATTGTCTTTTTTATTAGCATAGTCTCTTCAGCTTTACATTTTTTTAGTATTTGCATAGTGTATCTTTTCTATCCTTTTACTTCTACCTTACCTATATAATTATATTTGAAAGTATGTTTATTGAGATAGCATATAGTTTGGGTTTTTTTTAATCCTTACTGACAATCTGAATTTTAATTAGTATGCTTAGACTATTTTATATTTAATATTATTATTGATATGTTTTAACTTTCCTTCTACCATTTTTTTTGTTTGTTTATCCTGCTTTTCATTCCTCTGCTTCTCCTTTATTTCCATTTTTTATTATTATTCTTTTTCTTATTTAGTAGTACATTTTAATTACTGTATTTTTGTTATTTCTATTTGTATAGTTTTTTTACTTGTCACTCTGACTTCACAGTGAACTTAATCAGTATTTACCATTTCAAGTGGAATGTGGATATCTTGCCACTATATAGGTGTTGTCTTACCCCTTTCTATCCCCTTTAAGTTATACTTACATATAACAACTTGTATATATTAAGAATTTATAATGTTATATTTTTGCTTTCCTTGCTCAAAACATATTCTAAAAAGTTTGAGATTATATTTACCCAGATATTTACCATTTCTGTTGATCTTCCTTTATTTCTGATATTCCAAGTTTCCTTCTGGTATCATCTTTTTTGTTCAAAAAACTTCCTTTAGCAATTCTTTTAGGACAGGTCTGCTGACCACAAATTCTTTTAGTGTTCTTTATTTATGCATTTATTTCATCTTCATTCTTGAAGGATATTTTTGATGGACATAGAATTCTAGGTTGTCAGTTCTTTCAGACTGCTAAAAATTTCATTTTGCTTCCTGACTTTAATGATTTCTGATGCAAAATCTGCAGTGTTGAAATTGTTCCTTTATAATAATGTATCATTTTTCTTTGGTTACATTCAAGATAATTTTTTTGTCTTTTGTTTTCAGCAGACTGATTATAATTCCTCTAGGCATGGATTTCTTTTTTATCTTGTTTGAGATTTGCTATGTTTTCTTGAATCTGTGGGTTTATGTCTTTTACCAAATTTGGGAAGTTTTCAGACATATTTCTTCAAATGATTTTTCTGCACTGTATTTTTCTTTTCTCCTTCTGACACAAATTTAAACCTTTGGTATTGTTTCACAGATCTCTGAGGCTTGGGTTTTTTGTTTTGTTTTTCCCAGTTTTTCTCTTTCTGCTGTTCAGATTAGATCATTTCTATGGATCTGTCTTCAAGTTCATGCATTCTTCATTCTCACCTCTGTCCTGCTATTGAAAAGATAGTTGGATATCTCACTATTCAGTATAAAAACCTTCACTTAATTCTACTGTTTTATTAATGTCTGCTCCACCCTCAGTTTTACCTTCCAGAAGACCCTCTAGTCTTCAGGCAGGAGGAAAACATGTAGTTTCTTGGGTTCTTGAAATAGGGGGAGGTATCTGGAGATTTAACTGCTTATTTTACAGACTTTCAACCAGTGCTTTTGTCTTCATTCCCACTATACACCCTCACTTTGCAGTATCTATGGTATAAATTTGTGTTGCTTCTCAGTTTCCTGCTAAAGATCAGGATTCCACTTTCTCAGGACTGTTTAATAAGTTGTCACTTTCTACTTTACTGTATTCAGAATGTAGACAGTGTTTTTCTTTTTTTATGTTCTTTTTGGCCATGTATTTTTACCTTAAATATCTTTATTTTATTTTAGTGATGTTTCAGGAAGGAGAGAGTAATGAATTGTGTATTCAAACTGCCGTCTTTACCTGGAGTCAGGAAAAAATTATAGACCTAAATTTTAAAATATACAGGAACTGTAAATTAAAGTTTTTCTTTGTCTTCTGATACATTCTAGGATGAGATACCCACTGGAATGCCATACCTGGAACCAGTAACCATAGGTGATAGTTGGGATGAGAACTGGATACCTTTGCAGGATGAGATGGGAGAAGGAAGTGATGCTGCCTCACACCTATTGACTACAATCCTTCATAGAAAGAAAGAATATTCATCATGTGAAGAAATGTCACAGAAGGTGAGGTCCTTGGGAAGACAAAAAGCAAATCATTATTGAAAAAAAAAGGAAATGTAAATGTAATTGTCCAAGCCTTAAGGAAGCTACACATTCTGGAATGCAAAAGGATTTGTCAGATGATAATTCAGAAGAATGCATTTTTCCCTTCCCAAAGATGATAGTGGTAGGGATGGGTATGGGATGAAGCAGGGGAGAATGCACCATGGACTTATTGTGCCCATCAGTTCTTTCAATCATTGATTTTTGCTTTGTCATTGGCACCTAAGCTCTGTAAATAAACTGTTTTCCCTAATTTTACTTTTTTGGCATTAGTCCTGTAATAGAAATTCTGGATCTCTGCAGTGAGGATATTTACTAATATTGGGCCTAACTGTGTATTTAAAGTTATTTCCCACTGGTTATTAGGAAGAAGAAATATCTACAGCTAAGTTGCTCCTTACTATTTGTGCTATTTGAAAACTAGATGATCATGACAAATCATCTAGGCATAACAACAGTATTGAATACTGCAAACAAGTTGTATTTGCTTTTATAAGATCTATGTGTTCAAAGGAATTCCAGATACTCGGTAGGGACCAATAAAGCAAGGGGAAAAGTCACACTAATTTAGAAAGTTAATAAATACCTATTCTTGCTTAATATACTTTGCCTCCGTGCTTTACCTTGCCCAAGTTATCTTCTGTTTGGATCATGTGGCACTATATCTCAGTTTATGATTGCAGTTTTTTTCTCTGTAGGATTGGTGTTTTTCTAAATCCAAAGATACATGGGAGGAGTCATGGCAGCCTTCAGGCCTTGTGAATGGAATGAAAGTAGAAATTCAAAAACCAGAAGGTCTGGATGAGCAGGAAGAAAATACTGGCACAACCAGTATTCAAAAGGTAAATGCCTAATGAATGCTATTGTGATAGGTTCTCATGAGGAAGTGCCTTTGTTTTTAGAAAGCCAATTATGGTTAATGATCCCTTTCTTAGCATTCGGATCTTTTCCTTTTTAAAATTAATTTCAGTTAACAATATAGTTATTCATCTCTTCAGAAGTAAATCCTACTATGTCTAAGAATTAAATGACTGATTAAACTTGTATGTTTTGGTTAGAAAAAACAGGTATTTTCATATAACAGCCATAAATTTTAAGTTCTGTATCTGTCTCATCATCTAAGCCAGTTTTCTTCTTTTCTGATGCTTTGGCAGAAAGTGCTAACAAATGAACAAAATCCATTTGTCTCATGCTTCTCAGATATCTTAAACATCCTGAAAACTGCCAGGACAGTTTGTGTGAATCATGAAATTTGGCTATCCAGCTTCTGTACTTTTGTGTGTCATGTTGAAAATGACTCAACTCTAAGAGATTCGTTGAAAAGCAGAGTTGTGGAAGATAAACTTTCTGAGTGATCTTTTTCCTACAGAATGTGATTACTCTGTATGAGAATATTGATAAAGAATGCTGCATTACATAAAACAGTGTGTTCCAGAAATGTAGTTTGCTAAAAGCACATATTTAGTTTTAGGATAAGAGAGCCTTTCATATTTTGTTTCTCTTGCAACTTTTTTTTTTAAGAAATAAGAGCTTTTTGAAATATAATTCACATAACAAATAACTCACTTATTTAAAGTGACAATTCAAATTATTTTTACTGTGTAGCCGTAACTACAATCTATTTTAGAACATTTTCATTACCCCTTCAAAAAAAACCTCCTACCCATTAGCAGTCACACACCTTCTCCATCTTTTCACAGCTTTAGGCAAATACTAATCTGCTTTCTGTCATAGATTTGTCTATTTGGGGTATTTCATATAAATGTCATACAATATGTGGTCTTTTATGATTGTGTTTATTGTTTCCTGTGCAGAAGATTTGTAGTTTCATGTAGTCACACTTGTTTATTTTTGCTTTTGTTGCTTGTGCTTTTGGTTTTATATCCAGTAAATCATTGCTAAGACCAATGTCATGAAGCTTTTCTGTTTTCTTCTAGGAGTTTTACAGTTTTGTGTCTTACGTTTGTGTTTTTAATCCATTTCGAGTCAGTTTTTGTGTATAAGACTCCAGCTTCATTCGTTTGCATGTAGATACCAGTTTTCCCAACACCATTTGTTGAAAAGGACTATCATTTCCCCATTCTGTATTGTCAGCATCCTTATCAAATATCAGTTGACAGAATAAGTGTAGTTTTATTTCTGGGCTCTTAATTCTGTTCCATTGTTCTATGTCTGTCTCTGTGCTAATACCATAATACTTTGATTACTGTAGCATTGCAGTATATTTTGAAATTAGGAATGTGATCCCTCCAGCTTTTTTTTTCTCAAGGTTATGACTTTGGGGTCCTTTGTGGTTCCATACAAATTTTAGGATTGTTTTTTCTATCTTTGTAAAAAATGCCATTCAGATTTTGATAAGGATTGTATTGCATCTGTAGGTCACTTTGGGCTCTGTGGCCATTTTAATAATAATTCTCCCTATCCATGAACATGGAATGTCTTGCCATTTATTTGTGGCTCCCCTTTCTTTCATCACTGTTTTATTGTTTTCAGTGTATAGATCTTTCACCTCCCTGGTTAAACTTATTTATTTCTTGGTATTTTATTGTTTTTGATGCCATTGTAAGTGGGAAAGCTTCCTCAATTTCCTTTTCATATAGTTAATTGTTAGTGTATAGAAATGCAACTGATTTTTGTATGTTGATTTTATATTCCCCAATTTTACTGAATTTGTTCATTGGTTCTAGTGGAATTGTTAGGATTTTCTACATATATGATCATATCATCTGCAACAGAGATTGTTTTTCTTTTCCAATTTGGATTCCTTCTATTTCTTGTCTAATTGCTCTGGCTAAGACTTACAGTACTATGTTGAATGGTGAGAATGGACATCATTGTCTTGTTCTCAATCATTTTTAGGTATGTTCTTAATGGTCTTTATTCTTTCTCTCTATTTAATCTTTTCACTTGATCCTGTTTTTGGCATATAGGAAGAAAGAAAGGGAGAGCATACCTCATGATTTTTTTAATTGAATGTTGGACCTTATGGGTAAAGAATTACAGAGGCTCTAGATGAGTTATCTTCCTCCAAGGAAGGTTAATTAAGTTTCTTGTGGCTCAAATATCAACTCACAAGTTTCTTGTGGCTCAAATACCATGATTATATTAACGCACACACACACATATTAAGGCTTGGTTTTAGGCTTTGTTAGGACCGCCATATATAACTTCTGTCCTTACTCCTTGGATGTGGCTCTTACTCCTAAAGCATGATCTTTTTGGGGGTTGTACCTGACGCCGGAGGAGTTTGCCAAATCCCCTCCCCTATAGTGGGGCTCAGACCCCATCTTCTGTCTCCTCAGCTTTGTTGAAATATAATTCACATACCATACAGTTCACCCATTTAAAGTGTACAATTCAATGGCTTTTAGTAAATTCACTAGCTTATTAACATACTGTACATCCATCATCATAAGCAGGTTTAGAATATTTTCATTTTCCCATAAAAAACCCTGCATCCGTTAGCTGTCACTCCCTCAGTACCTCCTCTACCTTGTCCTGCTAGGCAACCACTAGTCTACCTTCTATCTTGATTTGCTTAGTTTTAGGGGCATTTCACATAATTGGAATCAATACCATGAGTGGTCTTCTCTGTCTGGTTTCTTAGCATAATGTTCTCAGGGTTCATCATGTTGTAGCATGTATCTGTACTTTATTTCTTTTTATGGTGGAATAATCCACTGGATGGATAGACCATGTTTTGTTTATCCACTCATCAGCTGATGGATATTTGAGTTGTTTCCAGTTCTTGCTATTATGAATAATGCTGCTGTGACATTTATGTACATGTTTTTATATGGACATACATTTGAAATCTTATTAGGTATATACCTAGGAGTAGAATTGCTGGGTCCTGTGGTAACTCTGTTTTGAGGAATTGCCAGACTTTTCCAAACAGCTGTACCATTTTACATCTCCATCAGCAATATAAGGGTGTTCCAAGTTTTCTGCATCTTTACCAACACTTTTTATTTTTTTTTTTATTACAGCCTTCCTAGTAGGTGTGATGTTGTATGTTGTGGTTTGGAGTGGTTTTTTATTGCATATGTTAATGTTTCAGAAGTCATGAACTTGTTTCTTGAAAGTCTGCCACTGACCTCTAATACCATGAAGGTGTATTTTCAGATAACTATGAGGCAGTCAGTCCTTGATTAACTATAGAGGGATAAATCTGGTAGAGCAGAGCTTCTCAAACATGATGTGCATAGAAATCACTTGAGAACATTGTGAAAATGCAGATTCTTGGATGGGGGATTGAGGTTCTCCATGTCCAACAAGGTTGCTTTCAGGTGATGCTAAAGCTGCTGGTTGGTGAACCACACTCTAGACCCCTGTTTAGGGGAGGAGACTCTTGCTGTTCAATTAAGTGCTTAAATTGACTATAGGTACTTACTTTCAAAGTATCATACAAATTTAGAAAGCATTCACCTATGTCCTTTATTCAGTGTAAAAAGCTAATAGTAAGACTGCTTGTTTTTTTTATAATTTATTTTGGCATCATTAATCTACAATTACATGTGCAATATTATGGTTATTAAACTACCCACTTCATCAGGTCCCCCCCACCAACCCCATTACAGTCACTGTCCATCAACATAGTAAGATGCTATAGAATCACGACTTGTCTTCTCTGTGTTATACTGCCTTCCCCGTATCCGAACGCCCAGCTACATTATACGTGCTAATCATAATGCCCCTTTTTCCCCCTTATCCCTCCCTTCCCACCCATCATCCCCAGTCCCTTTCCCTTTGGTAACTGTTAGTCCGTTCTTGGGTTCTGTGAGTCTGCTGCTGTTTTGTTCCTTCAGTTTTTTTCTTTGCTCATATGCTCAACATATGAGTGAAATCATGTGATACTTGTCTTTTTCGGCTTGACTTATTTCACTGAGCATAATACCCTCTAGCTCCATCCATGTTGTTGCAAATGGTAGCATTTGTTTTCTTCTTATGGCTGAATAATATTCCATTGTGTATATGTTACACATCTTCTTTATCCATTCATCTACTGATGGACACTTAGGTTGTTCCATCTCTTGGCTATTGTACATAGTGCTTTGATAAACATAGGGGTGCATCTGTCTTTTTCAAACAGGGCTCCTGCATTCTTAGAATAAATTCCTAGGAGTGGAAGTTCTGGGTCAAATGGTATTTCTATTTTGAGTTTTTTGAGGAACCTCAGTACTGCTTTCCACAATGGTTGAACTAATTTGCAGTCCCACCAGCAGTGTAGGAGGATTCCCTTTTCTCCACATCCTAGCCAACATTTGTTGTTGTTTGTGTTTTGGATGTTGGCCATCCTCACTGGTGTGAGGTGATATCTCATTGTGGTTTTAATCTGCATTTCTCTGATGATTAGCGATGTGGAGCATCTTTTCATGTGCCTGTTGGCCATCTGAATTTCTTCTTTGGAGAAGTGTCTATTCATGTCCTCTGCCCATTTCTTAATTGGATTATTTGCTTTCTGTTTGTTAAGGTGCATGAGTTCTTTATATATTTTGGATGTCAACCCTTTATCAGATACGTTTTTTATGAATATATTCTCCCATACTGTAGGATGTCTTTTTGTTCTACTGATGGTGTCCTTTGCTGTACAGAAGCTTTTCAGCTTGATATAGTCCCACTTGTTCATTTTTGCTTTTGTTTCCCTTGCCCGGGGAGATATGTTCATGAAGAACTCACTCATGTTTATGTCCAAGAGATATTTGCCTATGTTTTTTTCTAAGAGTTTTATGGTTTCATGACTTACATTCAGGTCTTTGATCCACCTTGAGTTTACCTTTGGGTATGGGGCTAGACAGTAGTCCAGTTTCATTCTCTTACATGTAGCTGTCCAGTTTTGCCCACACCAGCTGCTGAAGAGGCTGTCATCTCCCCATCGTATATCCAAGGCTCCTTTATCAAATATTAATAGACTATGTATGTTTGGGTTAATGTTTGGATTTTCTATTCCATTCCACTGGTCTGTGGGTCTGTTTTTGTGCCAATACCAAATTGCCTTGATTACTGTGGCTTTGTAGTAGAGCTTGAAGTCAGGGAGCGTAATTCCCCCTGTTTTATTCCTCCTTCTCAGGATTGCTTTGGCTATTCAGGGTCTTTTGTGGTTCCATATGAATTTTAGAATTATTTGTTCGAGTTCATTGAAGAAAGCTGTTGGTAGTTTGATAGGGATTGCGTTGAATCTCTACATTGCTTTAGGTAGTATAGCCGTTTTGACAATATTTATTCTTCTTAGCCAAGAGCATGGCATGCATTTCCATTTGTTAGTGTCCTCTTTAATTTCTCTTAGGAGTGTCATGTAGTTTTCAGAGTACAGGTCTTTCACTTCCTTCGTTAGGTTTATTCCCCGGTATTTTATTCTTTTTGATGCAATTGTGAATGGAATTGTTTTTCTGATCTCTCTTTCTGTTAGTTCATTGTTAGTGTATAGGAAAGCAACAGATTTCTGTGTGTTAATTTTGTATCCTGCAACTTTGCTGAATTCAGATATTAGTTCTGGTAGTTTTGGACTGCAGTCTTTAGGGTTTTTTATGTACAGTATCATGTCATCTGCAAATAGTGACAATTTGAATTCATCTTTACCAATCCTGATGCCTTGTATGTCTTTGTTTTGTCTGATTGCCGTGGCTAGGACCTCCAGTACTATGTAGAATAACAGTGGAGAGAGTGGGCATCCCTGTCTTGTTCCCAATCTTAGATGAAAGCTTTCAGCTTCTCGCTGTTGAGTATGATGTTAGCTGTGGGTTTGTCATATATGGCCTTTATGATGTTGAGGTATCTTCCCTCTATACCCATTTTGTTGAGAGTTTTAATCATGAATGGATGCTGAATTTTGTTAAATGCTTTTTCAGCATCTAAGGAGATGATCATGTGGTTTTTGTTCTTCTTTTTGTTGATGTGGTGGATGATCATGGATTTTCGAATGTTGTACCATCCTTGCATCCCTGGGATGAATCCCACTTGATCATGGTGTATGATCCTCTTGATGTATTTTTGAATTCGGTTTGCTGATATTTTGTTGAGTATTTTTGCATCTACGTTCATCAGGGATATTGGTCTGTAATTTTCTTTTTTGGTGAGGTCATTTCCAGGTTCTGGTATTAGAGTGATGCTGGCTTCATAGAATGAGTTGGAAGTATTCCCTCCTCTTCTATTTTTTGGAAAACTTTAAGGAGAATGGGTGTTATTTCTTCTCTGTATGTCTGGTAGAATTCAGAGGTGAATCCATCAGGTCCGGGGGTTTTGTTCTTGGGTAGTTTTTTGAATACCGATTCAGTTTCATTGCTGGTTATTGGTCTGTTTAGTTTTTCTGTTTCTTGCTTGGTCAGTCTTGGGAGGTTGTATTTTTCTAAGAAGTTGTCCATTTCTTCTATGTATTCCAGCTTGTTAGCATATGGAGTCTCATAATATTCTCTTATAATTCTTTGTATTTCTGTGGGGTCCATCATTATTTTTCCTTTCTCATTTCTGATTCTGTTTATGTGTGTAGATTCTCTATTTCTCTTAATGAGTCTGGCTAGGGTTTATCTATTTTGTTTATTTTTTCTAAGAACCAGCTCTTGTTTTCTTTGATTTTTTTCTATTGTTTTATTCTTTTCAATTTTATTTATTTCTTCTCTGATCTTTATTATGTCCCTCCTTCTGGTGACTTTGGGCCTCATTTGTTCTTCTTTTTCCAATTTCAGTAATTGTGTCTTTAGACTATTCATTTGGGAATTTTCTTCCTTCTTTAAATAGGTCTGGATTGCAATATATATTCCTCTTAGAACTGCCTTTGCTGCGTCGCACAGAAGTTGTGGCTTTGTGTTGTTGTTGTCATTAGTCTCCATATATTCTTTGATTTCTGTTTTGATTTGGTCGTTAACCCATTGATTAATTAGGATACTCTTGTTAAGTCTCCATGTATTTGTGGGCATTTTTGATTTCTTTCTAAAATTTATTTCTAGTTTATACCTTTGTGATCTGAGAAGTTGGTTGGTAGGATATCAGTATTTTTGAATTTACTGAGGTTCTTCTTGTGGCCTCGTATGTCGTCTATTCTGGAAAATGTTCCATGTGCACTTGAGAAGAATGTGTATCCTGTTGCTTTTGGGTGTAGAGTTCTGTAGATATCTGTTAGGTCCATCTGTTCTAGTGTGTTGTTCAGTGCCTCTGTGTCTTTAGTTATTTTCTGTCTGGTTGATCTGTCCTTTGGAGTGAGTGGTGTGTTGAAGTCTCCTAAAACAAGTGCATTGCTTTCTATTTCCTCCTTTAATTCTGTTAGTATTTGTTTCACATATGCTGGTGCTCCTGTGTTGGGTTCATATATATTTATAATGGTTATATCCTATTCTTGGACTGACTCCTCTATTATTGTGTAATGTCCTTCTTTATCTCTTGCTACTTTGTTTTGAAGTCTATTTTGTCTAATACAAGTACTGCAACAACCTGCTCTTTTCTCCTTGTTGTTTGCATGAAATATCTTTTTCCATCCCTTCACTTTTAGTCTGTGTATGTCTTTGGGTTTGAGGTGAGTCTCTTGTAAGCAGCATATAGATGGGTTTTGCTTTTTTATCCATTCTGTTACTCTGTGTCTTTTGATTGGTGCATTCAGTCCATTTACATTTAGGGTGATTATCGATAGATATGTACTTATTGCCATTGCTGGCTTTAGATTCGTGGTTACCAAAGGTTCAAGGGTTGCTTCTTTACTATCTGACAATCTAACTTAACTTTCTTGTTAAGTTATTGTAAACACCGTCTGATGTTTCTTTATTTCTCTCCCTTTTTATTCTTCCTCCTCCATTCTTTATACACTAGGTATTTTATTCTTTGCCTTTTGTTAGTATTTGGATGGTCTGCTTTCTTTGCTATGATTTTATTTTCTCTGGTGACATCTTTTTAGCCTTAGGAGTGCTTCCCTCTAAAGCAGTCCCTTTAAGATATTCTGTAGAGGTGGTTTATGGGAGGCAAACTCTCTCCACTTTCGGTTGTCTGGAAATTGTTTAATCCCTCCATCATATTTAAATGATAATCGTGCTGGATACAATATTCTTGGCTCGAGGCCCTTCTGTTTCATAACGTTAAATATATCATGCCATTCTCTTCTGGCCTGTAAGGTTTCTGTTGAGAAGTCTGATGATAGTCTGATGGGTTTTCCTTTGTAGGTGATCTTTTTTGTCTCTCTAGCTGCCTTTAATACTCTGTCCTTATCTTTGATCTTTGCCATCTTAATTATTATGTGTCTTGGTGTTGTCTTCCTTGTGTCCCTTGTGTTGGGAGATCTGTGGGCTTCCATGGTCTGAGAGACTATTTCCTTCCCCAGGTTGGGGAATTTTTCAGCAATTATTTCTTCAAAGACACTTTCTATCCCTTTTTCTCTCTCTTCTTCTTCTGGTACTCCTATATGCAAATATTGTTCCGTTTGGATTGGTCACACAGTTCTCTTAATATTCTTTCATAGAGATTCTTTTATCTCTCTCTGCCTCTGCTTCTCTGTATTCCTGTTCTCTGATTTCTATTCCATTAACAGTCTCTTGCATCTTGTCCAGTCTGCTGCTAACCCCATTGATCGCTTGTCTGATTTCTGCATTGTCTTTCCTCACTTCTCCATTAGCTCTTGCATATTTCTCTGTAGAACCATCAGTATGGTTATGACTTTTATTCGGATTTCTTTTTCTGGAAGATTGTGCATGTCCATCCCATCAGGCTCCCTCACTGGGGCTGTCTGGCTAAGCTTTGTTTGTACCACATTCCTCTGTCTTTTCATGGCAATAGAAGTGGTCGCTGGTAGGTGCCACGTGTGCCAGCTGGGCTCTTTAAGACTTTAAGGAAAGAAACGGCCGCCGGGATTAGATTTTGTGAGGATGCTGTAGGTGGCGCTAGTCACGGGAGGAATGAATGGTAAGCTGCTGATCTCTGTGGGAAGCCTCGGCACGGCTCCTTTGCTCGCCCGCTGGCCAACGGGTCCGAAATTCCCCAGGACTCCCAGCCTGCTGGGCTGAGTGCACTGAGACGATTTTGTTCCCCTGTTGGGCCCTTGTCTCTTTAAGGCTTTTTAAAAAAGCCTGCCTTTTCTTTTGTCCCGGGAGCCGGCTGAGAGGACCTGGCTACCCTGTCCCTCTCAGATCCTGCCCCTCTGTCTCTCCAATTTCTGATACACCACGCGATGTGTGTCAGTGCTCCCGGCGCAGATCACCAGGGCTGGTTATGTGGTGGGCGTGTGCCTCCACTCCCTCCCCGCTCCGAATCCTTTCCTCCCGCCAGTGCACTGGGGTGGGGGATCGCTCGGGTCCCGCCTGGTCGCAGCCCTGTATCCTACCCGCTTCGTGAAGTGCTGAGTCCCTGCAGGTGCAGCTCTAGTCTTGCTGTTTACTGTATCTTCTGGTCTCTCTTTTAGGAATAGTTGTATTTGTTGTATTTTCATAAATATATGTGGTTTTGGGAGGAGATTTCCGCCACCCTGTTCATGCCGCCATCTTCCCAGAAGTCCCCTGTAAGACTGCATCTTAAATGTGTTTTAACAGTGCCTCTTTCTTCAAAATCATATTTATGAGGAAATAAAAAAGATATAGTCTTTGAAAACTGGCTTCTGATTTTGATTGTTATTAAAGTACTGGAAATAAGAGTAGAGCATTGTGTGAAAAGCAGTTGGCCTGAGAGTTTTATAATCTAGGACGTTTTTCCCACTGACCAGGTGGTGGTGTGGTGGAGCATAGAGAGCAAGACAGGGCTGAGTTGCAATTTCTGCCTTGTCACCTACTGACCAACTTTGGATGACTTACTCAGCCTCTGGTCAAAATCATTATGTTGCCTGAAAGAAGCCATAGTAAAGATGACATAACACTTAACCTAGAATGGTCATGCTGATACTTAAATGAAGAAACACATGCAAATAACCTAGCACTATTGTCCTGGACAATGAGTGCTCACTGAATGTTACTCTCTCCTTTCCTGCCCTTCTTCCTCAGCGAGTCTAGCTGCACTCAGTACCATGTGCTCAATAAGTGTCTCTTGAATTGACTTGATGGTCACCATACTAGAGAAGGACTTATGTTTTCTAGAGACTATCTTGGTTCTTAAGTGAAGAGTTTTGTTAATTATGATTTGAAAAATACTTGTCTTTTGTATATAAGTAAGGGACCAAAACAGATTGATTTTCCTGTTACACTAACAGTTACTTTTCATGCCTTTGCCACATTTTTCCCATTCTGCAGCAGCCAAACTTAGAGAGTTCTTCAGATTCCTTCACTTTGCCCAGACTGGAAGAGCTCTCTCTCAACCAGTCATAGGAGTCAGAAGAGAGCCAGTTTGAACCTAACAGCATTCAGCCACCAGCAAAGGAGATTGAGCTCTCCACAGCAGCACTCAGTTCATCTCTGCCAGGAGCTGACTCCTCAGAAAAACAGTAGTTTTCCATAGAATTGACAAATAAAGTGTTTTGCCTACTGAAAATCTTCATTTGTCTTTTTTAGAACATAACGTGAAAAATCTCTGACTTTAACATTTGTTTCAAGTCCTCATTATTTCTGGGCTCAATTGTTCCCTTTCACTTTGTCACTTTTCTTTTTTTCTGGAATTTGGTGGATGGGAGTCAGGTTTCTGTGCAGTAAAATTTGCCAGTTTTTAAGTGTACAATTTTCTGAGTTTTGACAAATGTATACAGTCTTGTAATCAGTGTCACAATCATTATATATATAGAACATTTTCATTAATCTGAAGTTTCCTTGTGTCCCTTTGCAGTCATCCCCCCTGCCTTGTTGGCTCCTGGCATGTGACTTTCCTTTTTCTAGAATTTCTATAAAGGGAGTCATACAGAATGTAGTTTTGATGTCTAACTTCTTTCACTGAGCATCATGTTTTAGAGATTCATTTATGTTGTTGCCGGTGTCAAAGGTTTGTTTCTATTTATCGCTGAATACCCACTTGTATGGATATACCACAGTTTCTTGATCTGTTCAGCCAGTAACAGATATCTGGATTGTTTCCAGATTTGGGCAATTATTATTGAAGCTGCTGTGAGTATTGGTGCCTGGGGGGAGGAAAGAGCTGTTTCCTTCTTCCTGGGTGCTATGCCTGACTCCACTGCCTGAACCAGTGGGCGGAGCTCACAGGTATAAGCCTCTGTGCTTTGCGTTTGTAGTTGCTGTAGACAGATCTTCCCTCTGGCTGGCTTAACGCCAGGGTAGGGTTTCCCGGTTTGCGAGCCTGGTGGGGCTGGCCACGAGAAAGGTGCAGTAAGCTGCCTATCATGGAAGGGGTTCTTGGAGCTGTGTAGGCAGCCAGGGAGCTGGAGCACCTGAAGATCATGAAAAGCTCCCAACCTGCTGGGCAGAGTGCACCTGGAAAGTTTTGTCTACCTGTCCTTTTTCCTGAGCAGTAGGCTCTGTGTAATCCTTGCCCCTTTAGCAGCCCTCTTGCTAAGGGTTTCTTTGTTAGGAAGTCTCTCAGACTGCCTGCCTTTCTTTTGTCCCAGAGCAGCTGGATATAGATCCCTGCTTTCCACAAGCAGCTGGAATCTTAGTCTCTCCAGGAATTCTGCCTGTCTTAGCTTTCCAACCCCCTAATTACGAGAGTATCATGCAAGCACCATGAAATGTAGGTTTTTGCTCCCAGAGCAGATCTCCAGAGTTAGGTATTCAGCAGTCTCAGATCTCCACTCCCTCCCTGCTCCGTTTCTCTTCCTCCCACCAGTGAACTGGGGTGGGGGAAGGGCTTGGATCCCGCTGGGCCACAGCTTTGGTACATTACCCTGTTCCATGAGGTCTGCTCTTGTCTCCAGGTGTATGCAGTTTGGCACAGCCCTCTTTCCTGTTGCTCTTTGAAAAGTATTTGTATTAGTTATATTTTCGTATTATATGCGGTTTTAGGAGGAAGCCTCTGTCTCACCTCTCATGCCACCATTTTTAATCCACACTTAATATTCTTATATCTTTAAACACTGAGCTCACCAACCTTCCTGTAAAGCCACATTATTTCATTATAGTTTGCCATCTCTTTTTCTCTCTAGTGGGTATTAGTTGTAGTTTTATGAACAGAGTTTTAGTTTTTAAAATACCCTGTCAAATTTTCCTTCAACATAATTTATCACAAATGTATGGGACTTGTACCACATACTACTATGCTAAATGTTAAAGAGGAAGAGAGGCATAAAATACTGAATTATGCCTGCTTTTTCTCTGAATTTTTTGAAATCTGTGTTTTATGGTCTAGAGCGATGCTTTTCAAAGTGTCAGTCAGCATACCTGTTCCAGTCTATGAAGTCTGTGATGATGGACAACACAACAGCATGTTGTTTAGCTCACCTAGATTCTTTTCCCTCAAAGCAGGGCTTTCTTGAAGGGAAGCAGTTTGTTGGCTTAGGTGCGTGTAGAAGTTCAGTCTGTCCTTGTAGGTAGGAAACATACAGCTGGTAGACCAGCTAGTTCAATGGCCCAGGTCTAGAGTGCCCCTGTGAGAATGCTAGCTTGCCCTTCCTTGGCTATTCAGAACTCTTGGCATTGGGATTCCCCACAATTCATCTCATTTAAAAGGCTCTTTTTTCTTGTTAAAATTAATTCCTAAGGAATTCATTTCATGACTGATAAGTACTTTTTGAAACTTCTTAGCAAACTCAGTCTTGGTCAGCTTTGTTTTACACTGGCACAGACTCAATGAAATGGAGCCACTTTGGCAACAGAGAAAGCTCCTGGGACACCATTTAGTTTTGTGCTGCAAGGAAATAGGAGCACTTAAGGGCTCTTCCCTGGAGTTGGAATTATGTCCAATTTATTCTTGTGATGTCCTAGAAAGAATTCTTCCCTTCCGTGTTCATAAGTACATTTTTTTCCACTTGTTTGCCCTCATCCTGACTAGAATTTATTTTATTTCCATGCATGATTCCCCATCCTCATTTCCTTTCCATTTGTTGACTCGTCCTCTCTGGTCTGCCATCGGTAATTGTCACCACCTAATAGAAGATGATTTTTCACACACGTTAACAGAGATCTAGAGTGGGAGAGAGAAGGCAGTGAGTGTGAGAACAGCTTGCAAGGAGTTGTGTTTTCTTTCTTTCGGTGGAAAGTTCTCCAGGGAACCCGAAGAATGAGAATTTCCCTAGTAGCCATGCTATGACAGAGTTCAAAGACAAGAGTCACGGAGCCATGGACCAGCTCTCTCTGGTTTTGTCTCCTGAGCACCAGATTTCTCATAAACTCTACATTCCTCGAAGCACAGCCACTGCTGCCTTAGGAGCTGCCGCGAGGTTAGCCACATCCAGGAGCCTTCTGCAGTGGTACCCAGGTATGGAAAGGATGGAAGCATGAGTGGGGGAGGGAAGGAGGAAAAAAATAAGCCAGCTGCTCAGGGCTCATTGATTTCACATTCCAAAACAAGGAGGAAGTATTGAGACAAAATAGTATATTGATGGTTGACATCTTTGTCTTTCTGTGACTATATGTTAGCTTTATTATGCTAATCGTCCACTTTGTTGTGTAAGTATTGATATGTAATGTTTATTTTCATTTTTACTGATGATGTTTCTTATATAGTTTTATTTACTTTTATTTAATGTAGTAGCTTAGAGGAGCTTTTATGTTTTGTGTTTTTTGTGTTTCTATAATGTCTTTCTTACACATATCATGACTGATAAATGAAAACTGAAAAACTAATGTTTTGTGATCCATATTTAGTAAGACAAAAATTATCTCACATCCCTGTCTCCAGAAAAAGGATGTCTGAATTTTAAGGCTGCTTTCTCTGTCTCATTTGAAACCTGTGTTTTCAAATATGGATAATCCAGGGTTCCAGTCCTTACCATTGTTATTTCTTTATATTTCTAGGACCAGTAAGAAATCCACACCCTGAAGTTTTGGTCATGTAAACACTTACACATTTTAAAACTTGAACAATCTTTCAGTATAGACAATTTCTTGAAGACTAGTAATGATTATAGAAATTGCTAAAACTTAGCTGCCGTCTCTGTAGCCGTCACAGTCCCCAGGAGCTTTGATGTAGTAGTAGTTCAGCAGTGATGGTGTTTAAGCATTTATACAACATGATGTTCCCTGAAGTCAGATTGTGTGAAATATCATTGACATCCTGTCAAGCTCATAGTGTAAATCGTTAAAAGAAAAGAGCGCAAAGGTAAAATTAAATAATGTAAGGAATACTAATTTCTTTGTGGTAAAATAGTGGACTTACTCAGATTGTTCTGAAAGTCAAATGAAGTCTTCTTTTGAGATTAGGTTTGCTTTCTCCTCACTGCTAGGTGGCGCTCTAGGACAGAGTTCTGTTGCCAGACCTGGTGCTAAATCAATCCTTTCCGTCTTTGTTGCACTGCACTGTGTCATTTTTAAGAGTTGGAAATGGAACTCGGAGCTCACTTCATCCAACCTTTCTTTTAACTGGAACAAAGAAGTTAAATAGCGTAAGTGAATTCTTTAGGAAGTAAGGGTTTTAGGGTAATTCTCAAAGAGTGATCCTCCTTCCCACAGCTTAAAATTTCTCCTTCTAACTTGACCTTAAAGGAAGCTGCCACAGAGCTCTCCCTTTTTACAGAACTTAGACTTTAATACTGTTTGTCTGTCTTTATTCCTTGAAGGGAGTGAGGAAACACCAACAAGCCTTTACTCATATTTTTACCTACTCTGTTTTTACCTTTTTTATAAGTTTCCAAAATGCAAAATTCTCACAGTTTAGGCACATTTTGAGTCTTTAAAAGGATTTTGTTATTCCAGGGCATTAAATTTTGTGTGTTTATATGATTCCTGGGTGAAGGTCCTTAGCTTCCTGAGATTCTCAAACATGGTTAAGAATGCCTGCAGGAATCCCGCATCCTGTGTTATAAGACCACATGGGCTCAGGTTCTCTGTGGAGATGGAAAATAACTACTAACACTTGCGACTTGACTCTCAAACGAAGACAGGCAACTTGCGTGGCGCAGAGTGGGTTTCGCTGGCAACGAGATCTTGAGGCAGTTAAAATAACCATCACTTGCAAAGGGCTTTACACATTCCAAAGCAGCAGAGACAGCTGCCATCAAAAGTTAATAAGCTTAGATCACATTAACACAAGGTTAGTGTCTAAGACAGGAAGTTACCCGTTCAGCACCCTGCACTTCAACCAGCAGTGCCTTTACAAGAGGCAGACCACCATTCACCAGAGGATTGCGTGGATAATAAGAGCTTTATTGAGTTCATACTTGTTTGTTTCAAGTGCTGTATGTAGATTATCTTAATCCTTACAACACTATGGGTTAGGTACTATTATTAGTCTTGTTTCACAGATAAGGAAATTGAGGCACAGAAAGGTTAAGTATTTTGTCCATACTGTGACAGAAATTGTGTCTTAATAATGTTAATATCAATTTACTAAGTATTATACACCATACCCTTGACATATTTAATTTTCACAATATCCCTATTACTATTTCTTTTTTACAAGAGGAGAAACTTGAGACTCAGGAAATTAGTAATGAACCCAAAGTCACATCTAGTAAATGGCAGGAAATAAATGCGCCTGATTTTTTCAAAAAGCTGTCTAGATTGTCTCCTGTTGAACTTCTGTTCCCACCCATTCCTGCCTACGCCACTCACCAAAAGCGCTCCTGTTGAGATCCCCAGTGACCTCCACATCGCTGAATCCTGTAGCAGCCCTCAGTCCTCACTTTGCCTGACCCATCAATAGCATTTAACAGCCTCTCTCTCCTTCAGGGACGTCCCAGTCTCTGGGTTCCCTCCTACTCGGTCAGTTCTTTGTTTCTTCTTTCCTGGCCCCTCTAGAGGCTTTTCCCCACGCTCTTACTGCTGGAGAGCAGCCAGCTTCCTTTGCTTGTCAAGCTCCTTCAGCATCATTGCTTTAATTACCATGTATATGCTAAAGGCTCTCACATTTTTATCTCCAGCCCAGACCTGTCTCCTGAACTCCATACTCAAACACCTACTTGACCTCTCCACTCAGATAAAGAACTCAGCGGGTCTATAGTGGAACTCATGGTCTTTGCTCCACCTACACCCAAATCCAACCACCTACAGAGCCTTCTGTAACCTAGTTGATTGCATCTAATCAACTCCATCTACCTACCCAGGCCGAAATCTTTGGAGTTATCACTGACTCCTCTTTCTCTCATACTCCAAACTCCATCAGCATGGAAGTCCTATTGGCTAAACCTTCAAATTATCCGGAATCTGACCCCTTGCACCCCCACTCCTGCCACCGGATCTGAATCCCAGTGCTTCGCTTGGGTCTCTTCAGCAGACTCATCTGGCTTCCCTGCTTCCTACATGGCTCTTTCACTGTTTTCCACAAAGCAGCCAGAAAGAACCTTTCACACTAGAAGTTGGATGGAATCCCACCTCTGCTCAAAACCCTCCAAGAACTCCCTGTTTTATTCAGAATCCCTACTGTGGCCTGCAAGTGGTGTTACCAGATATCATGCAGGATGCCCAGTTAAACAAGGATTTCAGATAAATAATTTTTCAGTTTTAAGTATGTGTCATGCAATATTTAGGGCATAGTTATACTCCCTCCCCCACTGCCCCTCTGACCCCACAGCCCACCGTCTCCTTGCTCACTCCATCCTACCCACACTTCCCTTGCTTTCCTCCATCGCAAACAGGCAGCTCCCACCTCAGCTTTGCTGTGGTTGTTCTTGCAGTGTCTACGTCTTCTCAAAGAGGTCATTTTGAAAACTACTGCTTAACCCCCGCACTCTGGAACCCCTTCACCCAGCTCTACTTTAATCCACAACACCTTAACTTGTAACGTGCAATAGAACTTTTTACTATGTGTTGTCTATCTCCAACAACCAGAATATAAACTCCACGAGTTAGGTATTTTTGTCTGTTTTGTTCATCATTGTATGCTGAGAACACATGGACACATGATAAATATTTGCTGAATGAATGAATGATTTGAAAAGCCTCTGCTGCTTTCTACTGCATTATATCCCCTTGTTTCACCTTGCTCATATGACAAATATTTGAAGAACCTGAGAAGAGAGTGTGCCTGGAGATGAGATTATTGGCCGCGATGGGGGATGCATTTACATCCCCACTGTTAAGGTCCTTTTGTCCAGGAACATTCTGGGTCAAGGCACAGGACTGTCCATACCTCTCTGCCCAGGCAGTTATCATGTGCTCATACTGTCAGCATTGCCTTGTACTTAACAAAAATCTTGTTTATTTTCCACATGCCAAGTCAATGCAAAACTCCAAGGATATGTGGATAAACAAGATAATTTGTAATCCTACCTAGAAGGACCTTACAGTAAGGTTGAGGTTCCTGTCTGTCTGATAAAACAAAAGGAAATCAGACTGACTGGCCACATTTGCCCCTTTCCTAATAGAACACTACAGCTTCCAAGTGCACTGTGTATCCTATCGTCTCCCCCTAGGTTTTTCCCGGTGTGGCAACCCCCAAGAGAAAACCAAAGTGAGTATTAAGTGGGTGCAGTGAGGAGAGCATCTGCCCTAGCCTCTCTGTGATCCCAGTGCAGGAGCGCAGAGATAAATTAAAGCAGCCAGCAGGCCTGTTGGCGTCAGTCTGCAGTGACGCCACCAGGAAGGTGGAGTGGGAGAGGGAGGATGTGTGAATGCACACAGGGGCACGGAGAAGCTGAGTTCATTCCCCCAGAGCAGCCGGAGAGAGAAAACTTATTGCAGCTGGGGTAATTATAATTACTTGATAGCTTTGGATTCATTTTTGACCCACCTTATTTCTGTGTATTATGTTCCTGAATTACTGATTAGAGAAATTACCATTTTAATGTGCAGTTGCTAATGTTTTCTAGGGCAGTTTGCAGAAGTATAGTAATCACATGGATACGATGCATCAACTAGAAGATAAAGAAGTATCTTTGGGGGAGGATGATTTTCTCTTCTCCCCCATCATTCTGGGTGGGTCTTCAGTACGTACAGTCATTAGATGAGAGGGCTGTCACATTCTAATTCAGTGAACGTTTACTACAGGCCTGTTTGACACACGCTGTGTAACTTCCTGTTTCCATGGGATTAAATTTACTAAAAAAACTCATCCTTTACTGAAAGAAGACCGCTCTGTGGTGCAACTGACCAGGCACAGAGGGGGTTAAAAAAAAAAGTAGGGCTTTGGGATCAACTAAATACTAGTAGCAAGAATTTGTTTTCTTGTAAAAAATGGCCAGATGCTTGCTAGAACTCAGGACACCTTGAATGACAGCTCAGGGGTCTAGAGGGAAATCCTAGACCCTAGACCCGGCAGGTCTTGTAAGGCAGACTGGCCCAGAAGAATTGGGAATGAGCCATATTGATCCCCAGCACCCTCTTCTCCTCATTGTCAGCTCCTCCCCCTCTGATTGGTAGGCTCCATGACTGGCCGCAAAATTCTCCTGCCCTGCCCTCTTCCACCACAGTGGATCCCGGCCCTTGTTCCACATTTTAGAGTCAGCACTTGGCTACCCAGTTTAAACTTTACCCATTACTCTTAGTAACTATTTAGTGTCTTACAGTGAGATCTAGTCCCCTGATTGAATCTTCTCTCTCCTTTAAAAAAAATGCATGTAAAAATGGGAGAGAATCTATTCTGTCCATATTTGCTTCAACAACTTGAAGATTTAACCAGTAGTCCCTTGTATAATGCTTAATATAATGCATTTCTGTTTCTTGGTAATGATGTCCTTTGAGGAAGTATTTTAAACTTGTTTTGGAACTGTGCATTTATCCTCCCTATTGCCTTGAGAGGTGGGAATCTGAGAATAAGCTTCAGGTTGCCAAAAAAATATGTATAAAAAAATTAAGTAAATTTACTTGGGAAAAAAAATTGCACTTTGAGCACCAGAGTAGGAACACTGTCTTCAGTTTAGTGGATCATGTCCCAAGAACAAAATGCTCAGCCTGGCAGACTGTCCACAGCCGCTGGGAGCATTCAGGCTGAATTTCAGCACTGTTACTTTTATTTTAAAGGTTAATAAAACTTCCACAGCTTCAAAAACTAGGATCCACTTACAACTTCATTCCAGCCTCCAAGCTTCTTCCCTATAAAAATTCCCAGGAAACTTAGCTATCTAGCCAGGGAATGTGACAAAACCAAATCAAAAGGAGTACCAGTGACTGGAATAGCTTAGATAACCCTTCCTGGAGGGCATGTCTTTGGGGAGGCAATGAATGAAGAAAGCGAGGCCCTATGTGTCCAGGAACAAACAGGCACTTCTTAGATCCGATGCCTCAAAGTAATAGGATGAACCAGTTGAAATTCTGAGTTACTACGCCCATGCGAAAACATTCCATTGACCTCATGGTAACTGAGACACCTTTCAGTTCTAAATCAGTCCTCCCCTTTTCCAGACACGTCAGTGAGTACTTCCCTTGTTTCTAATTCATCTGTGGTACTACGTCAACTATGAAAAATTTCATCACTTTATCAAAAATGTGTAATTTAATCACAAAATGAAAGATGACTGCTAAAAATTTCTTCCAAGTAAGTGTCCACTCCCCCAAACTCAAAGGACCCATTTTAAACTGAAGAATGGGCTCTTTAAGAAGAGACACTAAAACCAAGTATGAGTAAATGCATAGATGATTGGTTCTGGATGGCTAAAGCTTATTCAATCAACAAATGTTTGCCATGGATCTACTGTGTGCCAGGCATTGGTGCTGGACAAAAGACCGTTCCTGTCTTTTAGGATTTCACAGTTTGGCAGAGGGGGGCAGGGTGGAGGGAACATGCAGATAAGTGACCTTAACAGGCTGTGATAAGTGCTCTGCAGAGCATGTGTAGGGATCTTTGGCAGCAAAGAAGGCTTGACACAGCCTAGGGCAGGAAAGCAAGATGTATTTCAGGGGACATATCTCAGAAGTTGTCACCTATGATAGGTTTTGAAGGCCATATACCAGTCTATGGTTTTACTGCATGGAAGGCATTCCAAAAGCACAAAAGAATGAAAGGAAGTACAGGAGATACATTCCAGTTGGTTAGGGGAAAAAGTTTTAAAACTCAGTTTAAGGAAAATTACCCAAAACTTATAAAAAGGTGATCTTGTGACCTTTTATGTCAGGCTAAGAACCTTTTCTAATGAGCCTACCTAACTTTCTTTGGACAACTGTTTTCGGTTCAGATATTTTTACAAGTCTAAAATTTAAAGATTATTTTCTTTTCTGCTAATAGAAAGGAGATAACTCCAAGGGTCATGGCTGATTATTCTGTAGGGCATTAACCAATCTAAAACAAATTTAGCAAATTTATTTCACCATTCCTTTTCCCTTCATTTAGTATAAAAATCCCAAGCTTTCACGTGGTCTTTGAAAATACCTTTGCCATCCTGCTAGTTTCATCATTGAAGAGTTAAATAAAACTTTGAAATGAGCTTTTCTTTTTAAGAATCAGGTTTTTAACATTTTGAGAATTACAGTTTGGTGGATAAGTATGAGCAGAAAATAAGCAGTTCATTATAAAAGCATTTACTATATACAAAGTATTTGCTAAATAAAGATTTTTAATTTACTGATATTATCCACCCCTCATTAGTTACATTATCCTCTGTTTTTCCATCATAAGAAAAATAGTGATATTCATTCACTAATGAAACAACAGCTACCTCCAGGCAGCGATCTCACTATTGTTCTGTCACTAGTGGGGATAGTTTTTCAGTGTTTCACCTAGGGGCCTTATGGAAATGTTAATTTGTGATTTAAAACTTCTCTCAGAAAGCATATACATTTACAGAGATTAGTTTGAGAACGCCAGAACCATGTAGTACCATGTGGCAACAGAGACAGTGCATACCTGCCAGGATATTACTTTACATCCTGCTGAAAGTAGGGCAATACTGTGATTAGGACACTTTTCACTAGTTTGGCCATCCCAAGATCCAAATCTTTTGACATGAGTTTAAACGGAGTAATTTTTAAATTAGTTCATGAATATTTTTAAAACAGTTGATTTCTTCTTCACTTAACTCAGATAAATTGAGAGACAATAAGCCATAACCCATGTAGACATAAGAAGGCCTAAAGGAGGGCATAGGGGATAGGGAGGATTAGGTTACCTCCTCTTGAAAAGGAAACACTCCAAAGATCTTATGAAAAAATGGAAGTCTTTTCCATGTCCTGTCTCCACATCTATTTGTATGAAAACAAAGAGATAATAAAACTCACAGCAGGAATTTTATCTGTGTCTTGATTCTATTCAGATAATATCTATACTATAATGAGTTATAAGAAATTCATATTTGGTCATTATTCATATGACAAAATATGTATTTCCCGGGCATATTTGGTCTTCATCCACAGTTTCTAAAAACACTGTAGTCTTAAAAGTGAAATGGGTGTTTTGTCATGTTAATGAGAGACTTTAAGACCCCACCCCCACCCCCACCCCCCGACCAAGGGCGGGGCTGGAGGCTGAATCAGCCAATGGCCAATAATTTAGTCAATCACGACTCTGTAATGAAGCCCTCACAAAAACCCCTGAGAACAGCTTTTTGTTCCCTGTCTGCTCTGCTCTGCCCGGTTGAATACTGCTGCTCAGTCGGAGAGAGCTTCTGTGCCTGGGGAGCCAGAATGCCTCCATGGGCCACCAAGCCAGGCCCCAAGCTCCATGAAGATAGAAGCTCCTTTATTTGGGACCTTGCTCTATGTATCTCTTCATCTAGCTGTTAAGTTGTATCCTTTATTAAACTGGTAAGTTTAAGTGTTTTCCTGAGTTATGTGAGCCGCTGTACCAAATTAATGGAACCTAAGGGGGAGGCTGTGGGAACCTCCGATCTGTAGCAGTAGGTCAGAAGCACAGGTACTGCCTGGGGCTTGCGACCAGCCTCTGGAGTGGGGGGAAGAGGGCAGTCTTTTAGGACAGAGCCCTTAACCTGGGGAATCTGGTGCTGTCTCTGGGCAGATAGTGTCAGGATTGAGGTGAGTGCTCAGACACCCTGCAGGTGTTCGAGAATTTCTTGGTGTTAGTATGTGTGGGAAGACCCGCTCCCAAATACTGACACACATTGGAATCAGGTCCAGGAACCCGAACTGAGTTATACCACTATTGCTGTGTATAATATTGTTATATATATATATATATATATATATATATGTGTGTAGGGAAAAAATACACCATGTCACTTGGTGTCAGAGGAGTGGGCATCACAATATCCATTAACGTTTGGCCTCTCCAGCTATATCTTATGCTGTACACACATTTAAGCACTCAGGGTTCATGAAATGTTCCCCACATTTCTATGAAGAGCATTCTGAGTAGAATTGGTCATGTGGAAGAAATACTGAACTACAATTATATCCCAGGCTTTTTAAAACAGAAAACTTGTATTTTCACCATTCCAACTAATCAAAGCCCCTGTTCTTTAAAAGCACATCATTTTCATTTTTCTTTTGCTAAAGTTGGTATTTTCTTTGGCAGGCAGTGGAAAGACAGATAAGTTGATCTCTTCCAGGGAGCTGAGATCCCAACTGGTTAAGAATGGAAAGGAGACATTGAAGAGCCCAGGACCTAAAGCCATCTGGGAAAGGGGTGGAGTAAAGATCTCCAACAATCCTCTCCATAAAAGCAATGAAAATCAACTAGCAAAATTGACAGAACCAACTTTTTTGGAACTCTAGAAATCAACCAAAGGCTTGCAGCAATCCGAACAATGTTTATTCAAGAAAAACTTCGTAAGAAGAGCAAGCTTTGTAGCATTTTAACTTTCCCTATTTCCATTCCCCTCTTCCTAGCATCCTGGTACCCTTGAAACTAACATCCCACAATCGCAGTGAAAATCAGCAGCCTGTAAGCCACCATAAGGGGCCCAACAGGATTGGAACTCTCTCAAAGCCCCATTATCAGAGAACTTTCATTATTTGACCGGTCTAGTGGTTCCCTGTAATACTTCATTAGCAAGTACGTCTTACTTGATCTTGTTCAGGGTTCAACCAGTGCAACCTGCCTTTTCCCTGGGGCATTTATTGAAAACAGTCAGAGGCAATTGTTTTACATAATGAATACCCAAGGCAGTGGATAATAGCTGGGACAATAGGTGAACCAAAAAGCTTGAAAGTGGGGAATGAGATATATACCTAGAGCTTTTAAAGCTCTGGGATAGATATTCCTGGAATCTAGAAAGCAACATGTATGTGCAAGGCTATGCATATGCTCTGGAAAGACCTTGGCTAAACTTGAGGCTCTGTGCAAGCAAGAAATGAATGCTAAGACAGAGTTGTAAACTACCTGGTTGAGTGTTGAAGACATGCCCTTGCACGCACACAGACGTGCTTGGCCAAGGAACCAGGATGTGCATTCATATCACTTCTATCCAACATTATTCTGGAAGTTCAGTCAGGACAATCAGACAACTAAATTAAAAAGGACTTACATTGGAAAAAAGAAGAAAATCTATATTTGTAGATAATAAGGTCTACATGTTATCTACATGTATAAATGAAAATCCTAATAACACACACACAACCTATTAGAGCTAATAAACAAATTCAGCGAGGTTTCAGAATACAAGATCCACACACAAAAATCAATTGTATTACTATACACTAGCAATGAACAATCTGAAAATGAACTTAATAAAATTCCATTTATGATAGCATCAAACAAAACCAAACCTTGGAATAAATTTAACAGAAGAAGTCTAACATCTGTATACTAAAAAGTACAAAATGTTGCTGAAAGAAATTAAAGAGGACCTGAATAAGTGGAAAGACATTCTATGTTCATGGATTGGAGGACTTAATATTGTTAAGATGTCAATACTCCTAAATTTATCAATTCCATACTTAACAAAATCCTAGCTTGTTTTTTGTAGAAATTGATAAACTGATCCTAAAATTCATATGTAAATACAAGAGACTCAGAATAGCCAAAACAACCTTGAAAAAAAAAACAAAGTTGAAGGATTCACACTTTCAGATTTCAAAACTTATTATATAGGTACAGTAATCAAAAGTGTGTGGTCCCTCCATAAGGAAAGACATACAAATAAATAGAATAGAATTGACAGTCAAGAAATAAACCCATAGATTTGTGGTCAATTGATTTTTGACAGGGTATCAGGATGATTTATGGGGAAAGGATGATCTTTCAACAAATAGTGCCAGAACAAATGGATAGCCACATGCAAATGAATGAAGTTGCATCATGTACAAAATTCACTCAAAATACATCAAAGACATAATTTAAGAGCTGCAACTATAAAATGCTTAAAAGAAAATATAGGCAAAAATCTTGGTGATCTTGGATTTAACAATGATTTCTTGAATATGACACCAAAAGCAGAGGCAATTACCGGGGCCTACCGGCAGGAGTCGAGTTCCTGAGTGGGGGCGTCGGGCTGTATATACAAGACGGCAGGAGGGCAAACCGTCTGGTGCAGAATGCCAAGAAGCTTTATTCTGGCATGGCTTATATACACCTGAATTGCCTACAGAACAATACAATGGGCTGGTCCAGGTGGGTGGCCTTGAGATAAGACCTCCCTACATTCCTGAGATACTTGTTCCTGGAATTTAGGAAACTTTTCAAGGTTTCTTTCAGAGACAGGCCCGGTTCAGGCCTTAGATGTAGACTAGGCACAAAAACACAATCAGTCCTGTCCTGTACTCTTGCTCCTTCTGTCCCAACCGCTCTCCACAGGCAATGAAAGAAAAAATAAATTGGATTTCATCAAAATTTTTGTGCTTCAAAGGATACATTAGGAAAATGAAAAGACAGCCCCAAGAATGGGAGAGAACTTTTGCAAATATACATATGATAAGGTACTTGTATTTAAATTTATAAGGAACTCCTACAACTCAGTAGTAAGAAGACAAATAGTCCAGTTAAAATGGGCAAAGGATCTTAATAGACATTTCTCCAAAGAAGATAATCACATGGATAAAATCACATTAAAAGGTGCTAAACATCATTACCAGTCAGGGAGATGCAAAGCAAAATGACAGTGTAATACTTCACGCTACCATGGTTATAATAAAAAAGATAGTAAGTGTTGGTAAGGATGTGGAGAAACTGGAACCCTCATACATTTCTGGTGAGAATGTAAAATGATGCGGCTTCTTTGAAAAACAGTCTGGCTAAACACAGATTACCTTTTGACCCAGAAATGCCACTACTAGATATTTACCAAGAAACATGAAAAGTTATGTCCTTAACAAAAATCTGGACATGAATGTTCATAGAAGCATTATTTGTAATAGCCAAAAAAGTGGGAACAACCCAAACGACTCAATGACAACTAATGAGCAGATAAACAAAACGTAGTATATCAATACCATGGAGTATTATTCAGCTATAAAAGGGAATGGAGTAACGATTCACTTTAAAACAGATGATCTGTGGAAATGTTATGGTAAGTGAAGGAAGCCAGGCACAGAAGGCCGAATAGTGTTTGATTCTTTTTATATGAAATTTCTAGAAGAGGCAAATCCATAAAGACAGAATTAGATTAGTGATTGCCAACAGCTAGGGAGGAGAGGCTAACGGAGTAACTGCTAGTGGATATGAAGTTTCTTTCCAGAATATGAACTATTATGGAATTAGATAAGGCAACAGTTTCACAACTTTATGAATAAGCTAAACACCACTGAATTGTACACTTTAAAAGGGTGAATTTTATGGCATGTGACTTGTACCTCAGTAAAAAAAAAAAAGGCTAATTAAAAACAGCCTTTTGATAGGAGCAAAAGCCTATATCTGTCCAAGCAGGGAGTTGTTAGACTCCGGAGAAAGCTTAGGACAAAGACAGTGCTCCACAGAGAGGTGGAGCTTTCAGAGTATACAGACAACAGGCTCACTATTAAGTTTTCTGATTTAGTGGGTCTGTGATGGGATCATGAGTATTTCTATGCCCCATCTCTTCCCTAACCCAAAATGTGGTTTAGACATTGAGAATTGCCCAGTCGTTATTAGAAATCAGAATCAGGAAATCTGGATGCCTGTCATTGTAAGTCATTTTGGTTCTATAGTAAGATTTCTCCTGTACTCTCTTAAGAGCAATTGCTGTTCACCCCCAATGTTTCATGAACAATATTTGCAAACTATATTAGTTATTGATACTTCTTTTCCCAAATCCGTACCCAAAACATCTCAACTGTGTCAAGGCATGTAAGAGGTACTTAATAAATGTAATTTATTTTCCCTTCTTTATATCAACTTACATCCGAGCCCTTACATCTTTAGGAAAGAAAAATTTTCCCTAGTAGTAGCTTTGGAATTTGGAATAGTAGCTTTTGTAGTAATACTTGGAGTATTTTGGAAATAAAACGAATTTAGATAAGGATTAATATTGCTTAATCTAAAAGTAAATATGATTGGATTAAAGATGGCGGCATGAGAGGTGAGACAGAGGCTTCCTCCTAAAACCTCATATAATATGAAAATAAAGCTACTACAACTACTCTTGAAAGAGCAACAGGAAAGAGGACGGCAACAAACTGCATACACCTGGAGACAAGAGCAGCCCTCACAGAAAAGGGTAAGTACTAAAGCTGTGGTCCTGCAGGATCCAAGCCCTTCCCCCACCCCAGCTCACCTGTGGGAGGAAGAGAAACGGAGCAGGGAGGGAGTGGAGATGTGGGACTGCTGAATACCTAACTCTGGAGATCTTCTCTGGGAGCACAAACCTACATTTCATGGTTTTAAGGAGAATGGGTGTTACTTCTTCTCTATATGTCTGGTAGAATTCAGAGGTGAACCCATCAGGTCCAGGGGTTTTGTTCTTGGGTAGTTTTTTGATTACTGATTCAATTTCGTTGCTGGTGATTGGCCTGTTTAGTTTTTCTGTTTCTTGCTTAGTCAGTCTTGGAAGGTTGTATTTTTCTAAGAAGTTGTCCATTTCTTCTAGGTTTTCCAGCTGTTAGCATATAGATTCTCATAATATTCTCTTATAATTCTTTGTATTTCTGTAGAGTCCATTGTTATTTTTCCTTTCTCATTTCTGATTCTGTTGATGTGTGCTGATTCTCTTTTTCTCTTAATGAATCTGGCTAGGGGTTTATCTATTTTGATTATTTTTTCAAAGAACCAGCTCTTGGTTTCACTGATTTTATCTGTTGTTTTATTCTTCTCAATTTTATTTATTTCTTCTCTGATCTTTATTATGTCCCTCCTTCTGGTGACTTTGGGCCTCATTTGTTCTTCTTTTTCCAATTTCAGTAATTGTGTCTTTAGACTATTCATTTGGGAATATTCTTCCTTCTTTAAATAGGCCTGGATTGCAATATACTTTCCTCTTAGAACTGCCTTTGCTGCGTCCCACAGAAGTTGTGGCTTTGTGTTGTTGTTGTCATTAGTCTCCATATATTCTTTGATTTCTCTTTTGATTTGGTCGTTAACCCATTGATTAATTAAGAGAATGTTGTTAAGTCTCCATGTATTTGTGAGCCTTTCTGATTTCTTTCTAAAATTTACTTCTAGTTTTATACCTTTGTCATCTGAGAACTTGGTAGGTATTTTTGACTTTACTGAGGTTCTTTTTGTGGCCTAGTATGTGGTCTATTCTGGAAAATGTTCCATGTGCACTTGAGAAGAATGTGTATCTTGCTGCTTTTGGGTGCAGAGTTCTGTAGATGTCTGTTAGGTCCATCTGTTCTAGTGTGTTGTTCAGTGCCTCTGTGTCTTTACTTATTCTCTGTCTCGTTGATCCGTCCGTTGGAGTGAGTGGTGTGTTGAAATCTCCTAAAATGAATGCACTGCTGTCTATTTCCTCCTTTAATTCTGTTAGTATTTGTTTCACATATGCTGGCGCTCCCGCACTGGGTGCATATATATTTATAATGGTTATATCTTCTTCTTGGACTGACCTGTTTATCATTATGTAATGTCCTTCTTTATCTCTTGCTACTTTCTTGGTTTTGAAGTCTATTTTGTCTGATACAAGTACTGTCACACCTGCTTTTTTCTCTTTGTTGTTTGCATGAAATATCTTTTTCCATCCCTTCACTTTTAGTCTGTGTATATCTTTGGGTTTGAGGTGAGTCTCTTGTAAGCAGCATATAGATGTGTCTTGCTTTTTTATCCATTCTGTTACTCTGTGTCTTTTGATCGGTGCATTCAGTCCATTTACATTTAAGGTGAATATTGATAGATATGTACATATTGCCATTCCTGGCTTTAGATTCGTGGTTCCCAAAGGTTCAAGGGTTGCTTCTTTACTATCTAACAATCTAACCTAATTTTCTTGTTAAGTTATTGTAAACACCATCTGATGTTTCTTTATTTCTCTCCCTTCTTATTCTTCCTCCTCCATTCTTTATATACTAGGTGTTTTATTCTTTGCCTTTAGTTAGTATTTGGATGGTCTGCTTTCTGTGCTATGATTTCATTTTCTCTGGTGACATCTTTTTAGCCTTAGGTGTGCTTCCCTCTAGAGCAGTCAGTTTAAGATATCCTGTAGTGGTGACTTATGAGAGGCAAACTCAACTTTTGTTTGTCTGGAAATTCTTTAATCCCTCCTTCATATTTAAATGATAATCATGCTGGATACAATATTCTTGGTTCAAGGCCCTTCTGTTTCATTACGTTATATATATATCATGCCATTCTCTTCTGGACTGCAGGGTTTCTGTTGAGAAGTCTGATGATAGTCTGATGGGTTTTCCTTTGTAGGTGATCTTTTTCCCTCTCTAGCTGCCTTTAATACCCTGTCTTTATCTTTGATCTTTGCCATCTTAATTATTATGTGTCTTGGTGTTGTCCTCCTTGGGTCCCTTGTGTTGGGAGATCTGTGGGCTTCCATGGACTGCGAGACTATTTCGTTCCCCAGGGAGGGAAAGTTTTCAGCAATGATTTCTTCAAAGACACTTATATCCCTTTGTCTCTCTCCTCTTCCACTGGTACTCCTATAATGCGAATATTGTTCCATTTGGATTGATCACACAGTTCTCTTAATATTCTTTCATTCCTAGAAATCCTTTTATCTCTCTCTGCCTCAGCTTCTCTGTATTCCTGTTCTCTGTTTTCTATTCCATTAACAGTCTCTTGCATCTCATCCAGTCTGCTGTTAAGCCCGTCGATTGCTTGTCTGATTTCTGCATTTTCTTTCCTCACTTCCCTCACTTCCTCCCTCAGCTCTTGCACATTTCTCTGTAGATCCATCAGTATGGTTATGACTTTTATTCTGAATTTTTTTTCAGGAAAATTGTGCATTTCCATCCCTTCAGGCTCCCTCTCTGGGGTTGTGTGGTTGATCTTAGTCTGGACCATATTCGTCTGTCTTTTCATGGCTCTAGAAATGGTTGCTGGTAGTTCCCACGTATGGGAGCTGGGCCCTTCAAGACTTTAAAAAGAAAAACTAAAAAAGAAGAAAGAAAAGAAAAGAAAAAAGAAAGAGGAAAAAACAAAACAAAGCAAACAACAAAAAGAAAAAAATTAGAAAAGAAAACACCCACCGGGAGTAGATTCTGTGGGGATGCTGTAGGTGGTGCTGTTGCTCCACTATTCTGCAGCCATGGCGGTGCTGCTCCACAGGGCCCTTTATAGCTCTGGCTGGGGTGGGAACGAATGGGAGGCTGTTGATCTCTGTGAGAAGTCTATGTGCGGCCACCCTTTCCCAGTCGCCAGCTAAGGTGTCCGAAACTCCCCAGGACTCCCAGCCTGCTGGGCTGAGTGTGCCGGAGCGATCTGGCTCCTCTGCTGGGCTCCTGTCTGTCTAACACCACTGAAAAAAAAGCGCGCACTTTTCTTTTTTTTTTTTTCCTTCCCAAGAGCCGGCTGCAAGCACACTGGAGCATTCCCCGCTCAGATCCTGCACCCTCTGTCTCTCCAATCTCCGCTACACCACGCGACGGGTGTCAGTGCTCCCATTGCAGACCACCGGGGCTGGTTATTTCGCAGGCCTGTACTTCCACTCCCTCCCGGTTCTGAATCCTCTCCTCCCACCAGTCCGTTGGGGTGGGTGAGTGCTCGGGTCCCGCCGGGTCGTGGCTCTGTATGTTACCCGCCTCGCGGGGTGCCGTGTCCTCTCAGGTGTAGCTGCACACTGTGCACTTTCCTGTGTATTCTGGTCTCTCTTTTAGGAATAGTTGTATTTGCTGTATTTTCATAGATATATATAGTTTTGCGAGGAGATTTCTGCCACCCTGGTCATGCTGCCATCTTCCCGGAAGTCTCACCTCTACAGGATATCTTAAAGGGACTGCTCTAGAAGGAAGCACGCCTAAGGCTAAAAAGATGTCACCAGAGAAAATAAATTCATAGCAAAGCAAGCAGGCCATCCAAATACTAACTAAAGGCAAAAAATAAAATCAACTGTCCACAAAAACAGTCATAGGAAACATAAAAGAGTACACAATAAAACACCTAGCATAGAAAGAATGGAGGAGGAAGAATAAGAAGGGAGAGAAATAAAGAATCATCAGACTGTGTTTACAATAGTTTAACAAGAGTTAAGTTAGACTGTTAGATAGTAAAGAAGCTAATGTTGAACCTTTGGTAACCACGAATCTAAAGCCTGCAATGGCAATAAGTACATATCTATTGATAATCACCCTAAATGTAAATGGACTGAATGCACCAATCAAAAGACACAGAGTAATAGAATGGATGAAAAAAGCAAGACCCATCTATATGCTGCTTACAAGAGACTCACCTCAAACTCAAAGACATACACAGACTGAAAGTGAAAGGATGAAAAAAGATATTTCATGCAAACAACAAAGAGAACAAAACAGGTGTTGCAGTACTTGTATCACACAAATTATACTTCAAAACGAAGAAAGTAGCAAGAGATAAAGAAGGACATTACATAATGATAAAGGGGTCAGTCCAGTAAGAGGATATAACCATTATAAATATATATATATATGCACCCAACACAGGAGCGCCGACATATGTGACACAAATACTAGCAGAATTAAAGGAGGAAATAGACAGCAATGCATTCATTGTAGGAGACTTCAACACACCACTCACTCCAAAGGACAGATCAACCAGGCAGAAAATGAGTAAGAACAGAGGCACTGAACAACACACTAGAACAGATGGACCTAACAGATATCTATAGAACTCTACACCCAAAAGCAGCAGGATACACATTCTTCTCAAGTGCACATGGAACATTTTCCAGAATAGACCACATACTAGGCGACAAAAAGAGCCTCAGTAATTTCAAAAGATTGAAATTCTACCAACCAACTTCTCAGATCACAAAGGTATAAATCTAGAAATAAATGGTACAAAGAAAACAAAAAGGCTCACAAACACATGGAGGCTTAACAACATGCTCCTAAATATTCAATGGATCAATGACCTATTATCTCTTACCTGTTAATACCATAAACATTGTCTCAAAGGCTATATCTTGACCAGATGTTTAAATGGTAGATTTGGCATTCTCCAGAACAGGCTGACTGACAAATCCCATTTTAGATCTGACATGCAGTGCCATCAGCCTTCAGAGAAGGAAATTTCTGGTGGAATAAATTGGCAGTTGAAAACCCGCACCTGCACATCAGCCACCAGGAAGACTGTTCCTCTTCCTTCTGTGCTCCACATGGTAACAATTCTGATGTGTTATTACTTCTTTTTTTTACTTTTTTGATATATATATATATATATATAAAACAGAGATTTGTATTTAGGAAATAGAGCAAGAAGTGTTTTCTGTTTAATCAATTTTAGTGTATTTTGCTAACAATTGTTATAGACATAATTTAAATGTAAAATTTCAACTTCAGGACTCTCTATAAGGTGTAGTTTTCTCCCCATCACAGCATCTATACTTCCACTATTTGGTTGCACAATTATTGAGCACCTACTAGGTATCAGGCACAGTGCTGAAAGGAGCCGTAAGGGTAATAGACATGCCATCGACTAGAGGCATTGAATATTATAAGTGCTGCAGTGGAATACTTTAAAGGGTGTGTTGGTTAATTTCATAAAGGAGCTGAACATGACGGAAAAGGAAATGACGTGAATTGACAGTCCTTGGTTGGCAAATGGGGCATTCTAAGCAGAGGGAACAGTGTAGGCAAAGGCCAGAAACTGAATTGTAAGTAGTTTAACATAGCTATTGCATAATGTCTGATGGGTGCAACAAGAGATAAAGCTAGAGCATTGAATGGAGACCAGATCTTGTAAGAACTTGTATGGGAGTGCGGGGCTTTGTATTAGAAGCAGTGGGGAGCAAAGCTATAATACAAGCACTTTTACATTTTTGAAAGATTAATCTGGGAGGAATGTGGAATGTGGGGATAGTAGGGAAATAAGACACAGATTGCAGAAATCACTTAGAAGTATTTTGAAGTCATCCAGGCAAGAGATCTAGAGTGGCCTGGTCTGGAGTGCTAGAATGGCGGCAAGTAGATTGAAAGAAGGAGGTTTGGGAGAGACATGTACAGATAGGATTGGTAGGAGTTGCTCATTGATTGAAAGTTGAAGTACAGGTTTCCAATAAGTTACCTGCAATTCTAAAATGCAGAAATCTCTGGAAAACAAGTCTTTTGTTACGTTTGCAACATATTCCGGCAGCAGGGGGTGTTACTGATATGGTCCGTGTGTAATTTCTAAATTATCTTTCTAAAGTACAAAACATTCTGATTTCCAAAACACATTTGGCCCCAAGGACTTAACGTAAAAGATGTAGACCTGGGCTGTTTTTGTCTAATTTTGCTTTGAAACCTCATTGGTCCAGTGGTATAACTGCATATTAACTATTGAGTACATAGTTACTTTGTATTCCTAATATGCAGCTCCAGTGCATTCTAGGAATGAGAATTTTGATGGAATTTGGAAAGCAGGAATAAATAATGTCAGAATGTACTGGAGAAAGGCGTGGTTGCACTGCTGCAGTAGGTTTGAGAATAACATACGGCAACTTAGGTGACTAAGAACCTAGACGGGGTATAAGCAAGCAAGTTTTGGGTTTGAGTAAAAAGGATGAAATACAGAAACATTATAGTT
>JAVSCE010011122.1:0-78132 GCA_032199065.1 Smutsia gigantea
TTTAAAATAAAAAAAGATGGAGAAATAGTCTGAAACCTCTTATTGATAAAAATGTCACAATATAGGGAAAATATTTTACATTGTTATAGTGCCTCTAATGTTAGGGCTAAGGCAAGATCAGTATTATTTTGATTTAGGACATACTATGTGTATATAAGAATATGCTTTAATTTACCAAGTTCCATTTCTAGAAACAAGTAATAGAACGTAGTGCCCAAAGTTTCGACGTTAACCCTCCCATCCCACCCCTGCATCGATAACACAGTGAAGGAAGCTCCAGAAGAGACATCATTAGAGCTGTGTTCTCAACATGTGACCTTGAGCAACTCATTTAACCTCTTTAGATTTTCGTTTCTCAGCTGTAAAATGAGGAAATGGACTAGTGTGATCTTAACCTTCTAATAGATTTTGTGATCATTGGCCTGATTTGTAGTTTAATGGGAAAGCTGAAAATTGCCAATCTGGAGTTCATTAAGAAATATTAATTTTATATGCACAGAAAAGGATGATTAAACAATTTGACCCACATTCCTCTGTAGTTTGTCTCAGAGGTTCCTACCTGAGAAGTGGTTTATGTAACCTTCTGATCATTCCACCCAATTAGCTATTTATGTGGCACTTAATACCAGTGCCTAGTTTTCTGATGAGAAGAAAAAAAATCCTATCACTTACATTTTAAAAATTCTAAAGGCAAATTCTAAAGAGACACTTACTTGCCCATACTTTTGAATTCTTTACTACTATGTGCATATATACTGCAAACTCACTTATATAGCAGAACTAGAGCGCATATTTAGTGGAGAAGTCAAGTATCTTATAACTTCTATCATCTGAACCTAGGAAAGGTTCTCCAGTTCCCTTGGAAGAACTAATGTTACAAATTACAACTTCTGTGCCTGCTTTTAGTCATTGATGATTCTTTGGGGCAAGGGATAGGAAACAGGTAGAAAATTTGAATCTCAGAAGAAATGCAAATAGAGATTATTTTAAAGTTTGTGTGTCTGTGGATAGAAATTAAATATCAATATTTATATTTTTCTTTTTTATTAAGGATCTTTTATCCATTTATTCTTCATGGAACAAGTCATTAGTACTTGGGTTTTAACTTACAGAACAAAAATGGAGGTGAGATATTTTGAAATGGGTAAAATTTGTAGATATTTGAAGTGCCTGTAAAGTTTTTAAATTATTTGTGTACATTAAGTATTATGAGCTATTTTGCATTCCTCTTGCAACTTTTTAATTAAAATGATTATAGCTAATTTTTGATACCTTAAGATGAAGAAAGTGAGGAAAAAACTTTATAAAGGTATGGTTTTGTGACTTCAATTTAATGAAAATTTCCAGAAATATACTATCAGCTTTCTGCCACTAAAGTTTTCCTGAATCCAAAAAAACCCTGTAGTCATAAAAAGAGACTTTTAATTTATTGCCTTCCACCCTCTGACTGCTTTATGCAGTCAGCATCACCAAGACAAATATGAAATTATCCCTGTAATTGTATTGCTCTAAAGAATTTATTGGTTTTCAGCATTTTTCATAGCCTACAGTGAGTGTATCAAATACTGTACTAAAGAAGTGTTGCAAGGTACTGAGCCATGACTAATTTATTACCTTTAGAAATGCCTTAACACTTAATAAGGTGTTAATTGCATTCAGGTGACACAGCTGTGGTTGGAAAGACTATTTGGTGCACCTTATCTGAGCTGGTGGAAGTGCAGAAAGCATTCAGGTTACACTGAACTAGGAAGGGCAATTTCTTGCAACTTATCAGCACTTGCTAATGGACATTTAGGAGTCTAACTAGTAAATGCATTTATTCTGTCACCATTAATGAAAGGCATTTCAAATAATAATAAGAGGAAATTAAAGTTTTATTTTTCTGTGTTTTGACTTGCTCTCTTTCAAAGAGGTGTCAGTGTCACTATCAGGAATATAAATTGTTTGTTTAAATGTTTATTATCCCCATAAATAAGTCATTTAGGAGCTTTATGCCATGCCTACCTTAAATGACACCAACATATACAGATAGAAGGTGAAAAAATTTCAGTGAATAAGCTATACATCTGTAGTTTCCAAAAATGGGGATATAATGGCTGAGCTAGGGTTAATGTTTATAGCAGAAAGAACTGAATGGAAGATCATGAAAGTATAGCTGCTGTTAAAATGTGCTGTCCCACATTAGCTTGACTTGTCATAGATGTACAACAAAGATAATGTGATAAAACTTTACTACCTGTGCAAATTTCACATATTATTTTCTTAGCTGGGACTCAAAATCACTTGGCATGTTTATGCATAGATCTTACTGAGGATCACAAACAATTCACATTTACAACTGATTCATACGTTCTAAACCAAAATAAGTAAATATGAAATTTGAAACACTGAAGTACTAGAAAATCATTGCAGCTTTTTAGATCTATTCTTGTTTATCCTTTGGTTCTTCACAGTTTAATCTCTGAAATAAAATGCATAGTTGATATTTTTATTTTCATCAGTTTTGTTTTGGTATTGCATAGACACAGTATTGGCATAAATGTAAGAGTTATCACATAATAATAATAGATGACATTTATCAAGCACTAACTCTGGCCTAGACAGTTTTAGTTTTCTGTGAATTATTTTATATTTCTCATAGTGACTTTATGAATCAGGTAATAGTTTTAACCTCCCTTTTCCAGATAAGGAAACGAGAGCACAATATAATACAACCAATGTCACCTACCTGATAAGTGAAGCTTATTAGGAACTGGAGTGAGGCAAGCTTTGATTTTTTTTTTTTTGATGGCTCAGGATCAAATATAACTTGAACAAAAATTGTTCCATTCCAGAGCCCATGCTTGTGAGATATATTTTCCTTTTGTGGAATCAACTTCACTTATTTAATATATATATATATTTTTTGTCTACTTAAATTATAGAATTGAATTTTTCAAGATTGCAGAGACCTTATAGAATTCTCACAAGTGCAAATACTGATAAAATGTTTTGTGGCACAGTTGCCCCTGCCCATTGAAAGACTGAGGATTGACTCACCTTAATGTTTACCTTTAAGTCATGGTTGACTGTGATACTGAAAGGAATTTTTAGGCATGGTATACTTTGCAACATTGATGGAAAAGCATGATTCATTTAGTTTGACTTTATTCACTTGGTTGATGCTGAGTTATCTGCTTGGAGTAATCAACATGGTGTTCATCAAATATTGTTCAAAAAATGGAAACTCTAGGTAAAAAAGAGAATAATGTGGAAACTAACCTCATTTATCAGGGTTTTGTTTCTTCTACACTTTTCTGCATATGAAAAATGGGGCGAGGGCTTTGAAGAGAGCTGAGAAAAGTTGTAACAGGGAATTTGAAGGGTCTAATACTTTCCTGAGTGAGGGAGTATATAAACTGATGCATATAAAATAGTCTTTTTTAATCTTGTCCCCTTTCAAATCGGCCATATTTTTATGCATATGACATTAGCTTACGCAGGCATTAAGAATCACCCTGATAGGAAAAAAAAATAATAAAAATGTAACAGGCAGCCTGAGATGTACGGCAAACAGGACAGGAGAGAAGACTTAACATGAGCAAAGGATACTGTGTAAGGATATAAAGATGTGGTCCTTGTCTTTAGGAACTTTCCAAATCATTAGTGAGAATTATAAAATAATACACACCCACACACACTAACCACCAAACAAGGGGATAAGGAAGCCCCGTTTGGTAACATGAACTGCCATTAGACTTCTTGGAAGGGGTAGTTAATTTCTGGGTGGGTAATGGAGTGGGTAATGTGGAAAATCTTCATGAAGGAAGTAATAGTTAAGCTGAGCCTCGAAATACCGGTAAGATTCAGAGGCACTCCAGGTTGAAGTACTGGAGTTAGAAAAAGCACAGTGGGAGCAGTGTGTAAGATTCATTGGATGGAGGAATGACACTTAGTTGGGACCTGGATTATGACTGACAGTAGGAAATGGAAAAAATGAAATAATGGGAAATTGTGAAAGAAGACCCAGTAGTGGTCACATGCCTGCCATATTTACAACGGGTCTAGATTTGGATTCTCAGCTTGGAGGTTCCAAAACCTAATGATTTTACCAGCTGAGCCAGAAGTGAGCTAGCTCAGGGAAACTGACAACTGAACTCTGTGTCACACATACACACACACACAGGCACATGACACATGAGAAGGCCAGTTGATTATCTGACAGCCTGCAAGGAAAAATGTCACAGGGGAAGTAAGTAAATGAAAGTTTGCTTAAATTCTACTCTGTTAAAGATTCTTAAATAAGTAAAAATTATCTCCCCAGGCATCACCTGTTTGTAGGTTTAAATAAAATCACTTTATTGTTTGATCTGAAGAAAGTGATTCCCTTAACCTGAACCCCCACTTCCATGGTACAAAGACCTCAAACATTTGTTTCTCCTCTTTTCTAGTCTCTCTCTAGAAGTCCTACAACCTATTTCATGACTTATTTAGCAGATGCCTCTGTCCAGGTTTTCAACTGTGTCTTTGGAAAGATTGTTGGGTTCTATTATGAAGGTGAATTTACTCAAGGCACCACCTCAGGTTTACCAGCACTATTGACTTTGCCCAGGGGACAGTTGAGTTTGCTAAGCCATGATTTGGAGCTTCTGCAGACAATGGTGTGCTAGCTACCTGCATGCTGCCCTTGGTTTATGCCTGCCCCTCTTGCCCATTAGCCGTATATTACTGAAACTTCATGGATGTTTGGGCTCCACAGCTTATCCCCAATCCTTCCATAGGAAGTTGCTGTCCTCATCTTTGTATTTTATTCCTATATCAGAGTTGTTTAGGACTGATGAGTAAAAGTTTTTTTCACTTCTGTTTGCTTCATTCAACACACACACACGCACACACACACACTCACACACAACCCTTCTCCTTCCTCAGGATGCAGAGCCAACAGGTTAGCCCAGACCAGTTCCAAACTACACCCAAACTACCAGTCTCCTGACTCCTCAGCCAGATCAGTTCCAAACACCCAAACTACCAGTCTCCTGACTCCTCAGCCAGACCAGTTCCAAACTACACCCAAACTACCAGTCTCCTGACTCCTCAGCCAGACCAGTTCCAAACTACACCCAAACTACCAGTCTCCTGACTCCTCAGCCAGACCAGTTCCAAACTACACCCAAACTACCAGTCTCCTGACTCCTTCCAAACTACACCCAAACTACCAGTCTCCTGACTCCTCAGGCAGATCAGTTCCAAACTACACCCAAACTACCAGTCTCCTGACTCCTCAGGCAGATCAGTTCCAAACTACACCCAAACTACCAGTCTCCTGACTCCTCAGCCAGACCAGTTCCAAACTACACCCAAACTACCAGTCTCCTGACTCCTCAGCCAGACCAGTTCCAAACTACACCCAAACTACCAGTCTCCTGACTCCTCAGGCAGATCAGTTCCAAACTACACCCAAACTACCAGTCTCCTGACTCCTCAGGCAGATCAGTTCCAAACTACACCCAAACTACCAGTCTCCTGACTCCTCAGCCAGACCAGTTCCAAACTACACCCAAACTACCAGTCTCCTGACTCCTCAGGCAGATCAGTTCCAAACTACACCCAAACTACCAGTCTCCTGACTCCTCAGGCAGATCAGTTCCAAACTACACCCAAACTACCAGTCTCCTGACTCCTCAGGCAGATCAGTTCCAAACTACACCCAAACTACCAGTCTCCTGACTCCTCAGGCAGATCAGTTCCAAACTACACCCAAACTACCAGTCTCCTGACTCCTCAGGCAGATCAGTTCCAAACTACACCCAAACTACCAGTCTCCTGACTCCTCAGGCAGATCAGTTCCAAACTACACCCAAACTACCAGTCTCCTGACTCCTCAGCCAGACCAGTTCCAAACTACACCCAAACTACCAGTCTCCTGACTCCTCAGGCAGATCAGTTCCAAACTACACCCAAACTACCAGTCTCCTGACTCCTCAGGCAGATCAGTTCCAAACTACACCCAAACTACCAGTCTCCTGACTCCTCAGGCAGATCAGTTCCAAACTACACCCAAACTACCAGTCTCCTGACTCCTCAGGCAGATCAGTTCCAAACTACACCCAAACTACCAGTCTCCTGACTCCTCAGGCAGATCAGTTCCAAACTACACCCAAACTACCAGTCTCCTGACTCCTCAGGCAGATCAGTTCCAAACTACACCCAAACTACCAGTCTCCTGACTCCTCAGGCAGATCAGTTCCAAACTACACCCAAACTACCAGTCTCCTGACTCCTCAGGCAGATCAGTTCCAAACTACACCCAAACTACCAGTCTCCTGACTCCTCAGCCTCGTTGCTGAGTCTTGTTCTTCAGCTGACTTCTTTACCCATGGTGAATTACCTCTAAATGCCTACACTTTATCCCTGCAATTTAGCTTCTGTTACCTGCCCCAGATTTGTCACACCGTTTTAGCAGTGTGACCCATTTAGAAATTAACATCAGACACTCTTAAATCTCTGTAGCAGGCTGACCCATTTAGAAATTAACTTATGTGTGCATTATTTGTTATTTTATTTTATTTTTTCTGTTGTGCTCCAAAGGGAAGACCTCTAATCTGTTCTATTAGGAAGGAATGAAAATTATCCAACATGGGAAGGTAGACAGAAATTCTTATGTCTAAGATCTGGGTTCCTTTTGTCCTTAAGGAAGACATACAAATTCTTTTGAGTTTCTGAAGACTGAGATCTTGAGATTCTGATAGGTAGTTAAAACTATTACTCTAGAAAGAGGAAGAGGTGGACAAAAAGGAAAGTAGTCTGCCCCTGGGGTAGAAACCCAAACGTCTGAACCTCTGCAGGATGAGTGGTGTGCCTGAGATAAGAAAGGCTGTGTATGCAATGGAATATTATTCAGCCATAAGAAGAAAACAAATCCTACCATTTGCAACAACATGGATGGAGCTAGAGGGTATTATGCTCAGTGAAATAAGCCAAGCCGAAAAAGACAAGCATCAAATGATTTCACTCATATGTGGAGTATAAGAACAAAGAAAAAATACTGAAGGAACAAAACAGCAGCAGACTCACAGAACCCAAGAACGGACTAATAGTTACCAAAGGGAAAGGGACTGGGGAAGATGGGTGGTAAGGGATGGATAAGAGGGAAAAAAGGGCATTTCGAATAGCAGATGTAATGTTGGGGGCTATGGGGAGGGCTGTACAACTCAGAGAAGACAAGTAGTGATTCTATAGCATCTCACTACGCTGATGGACAGTGACTGTAATGGGGTTGGTGGGGGTGACCTGATGAAGGGGTAGTTTAATAATCGTAATATTGCACATGTAATTGTAAATTAATGATAATAAAATAAATTATATTAAAAAAATAATACTAATAATAATAAAAAAAGAAAAAAAAAGAAAAGAAAGGCTGTGTATGGGACTGAAAGAACAGAGCGCCCTGAGGGGTAGCCTTGGGAGCCTGGGCATGGGGTGCATGTGGCTGGCTTGGCCGAGAGAGAGTAGAGATGCTGCATAAAAGTCTTCTCTTGAAGCACGAGGCTTGACCAGGCAAGGCTTTTCTAGGACTCAGAATTGCATCTCTGGACAGATAGTAAAGAGCTAGCACCCAACCCCTGCACCATGAGCAGCAAAGTGCAATGGCAGAATACCAGCTGCAGACTGAGAGATGCCAGGGCACCTACCTTCTTGAAAGTGGAAGTAACAGCTTTCTTACTTTTAGCACTATCTTGATCCCAGAGTCCTTAAGTAACCCAGTGGTAGAGGTGGGAACTTTAAGGTTGTTTGATTTCTTCTCAAACTGGTGGGTGAGGTCTCAAGCTGGTACCAATATAATGTGAAGCATGAAGATGTGTGCTACTGCCTGTCTCCTGACAGGATCAATCAGCCCTCCAAGCAGCCACAGAAACAGTAGAAATGGCAAGCAGACATGGTGAAGATGCTGTCTGTGGTCAGGGTGTATATTCATTGCTTATACCATACACCAGACATATCCAACTCAGTCTCAACTCAGCCAGGATCCCTGATCAAATTCTCATTATACCCTTCAGTAGATGGCATCAGCTCCAGTTACTTTGTTATTTTAAGTTGATGTGGAAATAATTATCAGAGGGACCACTAATTGGAGGAGAAGTTTTGATGGTCTACATGGCTAGTATAATAAAGTCATGGTAGAGGATGCATCCCTCTGTACTCTCAGGGGACGTGTGCCAAGCTATTTAAAACAAAGCATTCACTCTCAGGGCATCTTCTTCCATTAATAACATTAAGAAATTTTGGTGAATTCTTACTCTTTAATGCTCATGTTTCTTTGTTCTACCAACCTTCTGATTACTTGCACTACACATAACTCAGTTGAGAAATTAGATCTTTGAGAATTATCTTGAACTTCATAACTAAATTTGGGGCATGAGCTGGTATGACCAACATATTTATAATCAATATATTAGTCAGAGTAAAAGGTAGAAATGTTCCTGGGTTTTTGTATTGACTTTTACTACTTTAGATTTCATTTTGGGGGTTTTCCTCACTCTCCCACCAAATTAGGTCCCGTTATCCTGTCCAAAGTTACTTTGTGAAGGATCATGTCTGAGTGGCTGTATATGTGGCCCAGCAATTAACAGGGATATAGTAGTCAGAAAAAGGGGCTGATTTTTCAGAGGAGGTAATTGGTTTTAGATATATTGAGACTGAGATTCTGGTGGGGCATCCAGGGGGAATGATCTAGTAGGTATGAGGAAATGTTAAGGTACATACCTGTGCATTTTGGAGACATTCAGGTAGGACTTTGAATTGAAGACTGTAAAGTACAAGACAGCTGAGGAAGGGAGTTAGAGAGAATAACAAAAAGCCAAGGGCCAGAGCGGTTTAAGAGGTGTCTTGGGGGATGGGAGGTGGCACTCAAGCAGCATTGATTTATTCTCCCAGTTGGCTTCTTCTCTAACTCACTAGCCAAATTTCTGCAAGCACAGCAGCACCAGGAAAAAGAAACTTGACAACCTTCACATTAAACAATTACTGTTTCTGGTAAATCAGTCAGCCACATGTCATAGTTTCCTGCCCAGGAGGAGCAGTAATCCCCATCAGAGAACAATTCAGGAGCCTGTTAGAGAAACACTGTCACCTCATGTTCAAACAATTCTGACTCCATATGACAAAAATCCATGACAAAAATGGTTTTCAATATATAAAGCCACCTTATCTCCTCCAAACTACCAGCATGGGTCCTACAGAGGACTGAGAAGAAAATAAAGAGTAGGTCTGCCTTTATTTGTCCATCATGCAGCTTTTATTTTTAAAAACTATGATACACTTCTGATAGCACCTTTTGACAGAACTAAGTTAAAATTTATAATTAAGTTATTAAATTACACACCCATGTGCACACACACACACATACACACATATACATACGTGCAGTGTATCAGCCAGTCTCTGGAATAAATCACGCCACAGGATCTGTCAGACAGGACTTCCCTAGTGAACATCTCTGTTCTCATATCATGAAAACCAAGGAGAGTTGCTAGTGTTGCAGTTTTCCTCAACAAGTTTCTAAAGACTCCCTCTTTATGGTTGAAAGAGCCCATAATTATTTCATTATTTAAATTAAAACCTCAGGGCCCATATCAGGACTACTGTGTCATCAACCGTTATACACCGAATATTTGTGTTCCCCCTAAATTCATATGTGGCAATCCTCCTAACCCCCATTATGACCATCCTGGGAGGCGGGGCCTTTGGGAGCTGAGTTAGGCCACGAGAGTGGAGCCCTCATGAATGTGATTAATGCCATTATAAAAGAGACCTCTGAGAGATCGCTCCATTTTCTGCCATGTCAGGACAGAGTGGCCTGTGAGCCAGGAAGGGAGTCCTCAGCAGACACCAGATCTGTCAGTGGCTCAATACTGAACTTTCTGGCCTTTAGAATTATAAGAAATTAATGTTTATTGTTTAAGCCACCCAGTTTAATTTGCTATGGCCACCCATAACTGACTGAGACATGAACCCAACCTTAATAAGACTTCTTATTTAGGTTTTTTATTTGTATTTTTTAAGAGCTCCTCACAAGTCCCAGGAATGATTTAAGGGAATGTTCCTGAACTTCATACATGGCTTTCTAAACTATAATTAAAGACTTTGTTTTCCTGGCTCCCTCTACACTGATAATTTCTTTGTTCACATTCTCTGTGGTACCTGACTTTTTCTACATTATCCTAAATATATCCGTGTTCCTTACTTGTCATGCATATATCTGTGCTTCTATCAATTATATAGTAACTTCTTTGAGAATATCATTTTTTTAAAATAGTCCTTAGAGTTTCTAGCTAAGTACCAAGTGTTAGTAGAAGTTCAGTAAAGATTAAGTTAAAATGAATCAAGTTCATAAAACACGAAAAAGCTCAACTTATTTATTGGCATTCAGTGATTACACTTTATGCCAATAGTTATCCTAAACTGTATTTTAATAAATAAGTTCATTCCTTTATATGAAGTTGTATAGGAACAGTTACTATATGATTGGAAAGAGTCACACATACAGAGCTATCAACACATTAGGTGCTCCCTGTTTGGGATGTGTGTGTATTGTGCGTGTGTATGTTTGCGTGTGTGTGTGTGTGTATAAAACAACAATAATGATAACAAAAACTCAAGATTGCTGTGACTATCATTCACTTGTGCTTGTAGAAACAAAAATTACTACAGAAAGGAAAAATACGAGTCACTGACTTAGGTACTAAAAGATTTTATAAAGGAATTTCTGTAAGTGTAATGCTTGATTTTCATATGTGCCAATTACGAAGTTCTGTAATTAAGGACCTACCCATGCTTTCACACCAATTAGTAATTTAGGATTCTTGACACGTGCCAAATTTCTGTATGCTATTCTAACTTAAAGCAAAATAGCTGATAAGTAGGCTTGAATACAAGTCCAAAAATGAAGAGCATTATTATCTGTTAAGAAGAGCATAATTAAAAGCTAACATTTTCAAATTTCTCCATTGATTCTGAGATTCATCTCAAAATGCTTCCTCAGAATGAAGCTGGCAAATCTAAATGTGTCTATCTCAACGCTTCTTAACCCATATGGCTCTAAGGCATGTGAACAAGAGTAGACAAGGTTGTGAAACCCCCATACTTAGCATCAATACCTAGGATAGACTTTCATTCTTTGACATCAAAAGCTCTAACGTAGGCAAAAGTGAACACTTAAACTGCTAACTCAAATGTGAACTTGCTCTGAGAATTTCATCCGAATAAATTTTCTTGGTAATCTTCCCATCATCTTTTGTTCCTTATTCACTTCTGATGAAGCCAGGAGCAGGGCAAGTAAGACCGAGGAGCTGTTTGTTTTCAATTCACAGGTGAGTAGCGAAAGCCTGATATGATTCAAAAAGCTTTTATTGCAGCTCTTTCTGTAGGAATAGGAGTTTTCACATGCCCTGAAATTTGACAGTCTAGTGTCAGTTTCAGGTTTCTTAGTATGTGGGCTGGTTGAGTTGAGTGATGGAGCCCGGCCCCTTAATGTATGAGTGATGCTCTGAGAGAGGTGGGGTGACAGTCAGCCTTGGCAGACAGAAAGATAAGTTGATAAGGATTTTAAAGGATTTCTTATAATCTGTGATATTATAAACACGATTATGTTGTATCATAGCAAATAACGCACACACACACACACACATATACACATACGTCTCCTATTTCTTTAAAAAGACTTAGAGAAGTCCTCTTTCGAATATGTTTGGGTCACCAACTGGTGTGCTCTTTCATATAATTTCCTGAGATGGTGTACTGGAAGTCACCTCTAACTTTTCCTTTTCCCCCATTCTCCACCCTTTCCCACTCAACCTCTCATCCCTCCCCATTAGCATTACCCCATTCTACACCAGCCCTTATCATATCTTGTACAAACTTTTCTTGGTGTTTTATAATTCTTTCCATCCTTCTTAATAATGTGACATTTGACCCATATCTTGTTTGACAAGACAGGACATGTAGCACATATCAAAATCTAAAGTGCAATACTACAGTGAACACCACATTACCCAAGGTTAGGACAATGACTTGTATCATTTACCTATGTGCTCCTTTCCTAACCTATACCCTCCTCCCTAGAGGTAAGAACTATCTTGAATGTTGTATTATTCCCCTGCTTGTTTATTTTTTATAATTTTTTAAGTTTATTTTGATAGCACCAATCTACAATCAAATGAGTAATATTATGGTGATTACACTACCCCCTTCATCAGGTCCCACCCACCAACCCCATTACAGTCACTGTCCATCAGCATAGTGAGATGCTATAGAGTCACTACTTGTCTTCTCTGGGTTGCACAGCCCTCCCCGCGCCCCCCTAACATTACATCTGCTAATCGTATTTTTTATAATTTTATTACATACAGTGTTTTAATTAGTCTTCCTGCTGCTAGAACTATAGTATTTCCCTGCCCCAATTCTTAACTGTGATAAATTCACTCATTTGCATACAGGATTATTCACAGTGTTGTCCCTCTTACCTATCTAGTCTCAACTGCCACTCTGTGACCACAGCAAGCATTTTATATATACTTTTGTAACTCAGCTTAATGATTTTCAGCTTCAACCACTTCATTGGCTCTATCAGTAGTTCATTCCTTTCTATTTTTGAGTAGCACTCCATCATGTGAATATACTGTATGTTGTTTATTTGTGTACCCCTTGATAGATTTTGTGTTAGTTTCAGTTTCTGACACTTGTGAATAAAGCTGCTATGAACTTTCATAGACAAGTCTTTTTGGGGGGAAAATATGCTTTCATTTCACTTGGGTAAAAAACTTAGAGCCACTTGACTGGGTTATATGGAAGGTTTACCTTAAAAATGAAAAACAAAAGAAGCAAAGAGTGCTTACAAATTAGGTGTACCATTGTGTATTCCCAGCTACAGAATAATGAGATTTGCTCCACATCCTTTGTAACACTTGGTATTTATCGGTCTTTTTAAATTGACCATTTTAGTGGGTTTGTAGTAATGTCTCATTGTAGTTTTAATTTATAATTCCTCTATACCTAATAATGCTGAGTATCTTTACAGGAGCTGATTGGCAGGTCATAGTATTTTGTGTGAAGTGCCTGTAAATCTTTTGCCCATTCTTTTAAAAAAATTTACTGAGTTGTAAAAGCTTTTTGTATATTGTGAATATAAGTCCTTAATTAGATAATGAAGTCTAGTGATCTATGGCTTGACTTTTTATTTTCTTTTATGGGGTTTGTGCTTTTGCGTGTATATATGTATCTGTGTGTGTGTGTGAGTGTGTGTGTCCCATCTAAAAAAAAGAAAATCCTTGACTAATCCAGGATCACAGAAATTTTCTCATATATTTTCTTCTGTAAATATTATAGCTTAGCTCTTACCTTGCAATCTAGGATCCATTTAATTTTCATTTATAATATGAGATAAGGTCAAGGTTTTCATACAGATATCCAGTTGTTTCAGTTCATCGAAAAGACTTGCCTTGTCACATTTGTTTAAAATCAAATGATCTTATATGCATGACTCTATTTCTGGACTTCCTACCCCATCCTTATATGCCTAATTTTGGCTATTACCGCATTGTCTTGATTACTTAGCTTTATAGTAGACCTTTAAATCAGGTAGTGTAATTCTTTCAACTTTTTCTTTTTAAAAAATTGCTTTGGCAATCCTAGGACATTTGCACTTCCAATAACTTTCAGAATCAGCTTGTTAGTTTTGACAGAAAAAAACCTTTTGGAAATTTTCATCAGGATTGTATTGAATCCCCAGATAAATGTGAGGCTAGGACACTCCTTTAAAATTTAAATCCTCTGGAAAAAATATAAGCAAATTACAAGTATTATATTGACAGTCTGAATGAGTGAAACCTAGCAGTAAAATCAGTAAAAAGGTCTAGCATGACTTTCATCTCCTTCCATATTTCTATTATTTTGCTTAGAGGTAGCTTCAATTTAACCTGAAATAAAAATTTCCTCTAAGAGAACAGCAATAACAAAAAAACTAACCTATACCTATGATCCCAGCTTATAAAGTATATCTTACAATCTTTTTTCTCCCTATTCTAAAGAAAAACCACACAGGATATCTATTTACACAAAATGCCTATGCTTCTTTTAAAAACTATGCTTTCAATGTGCAAACAGCCAGCATTTAGAACTATAGGTTACTGGGTATTGGGAAAGTACCTTCCACTTGGAACCTCATCCTTTCTGCATACTCAAGCACCTACTGATAAGCAGACAAAGGAAGTGTTTTCTTGATTTAGAGTAACACATCATAAGGGTTGAAACCACTTGCAAAAACTATTTCACTTGGAAAGGTATTTTGCCCCTAAAGAAGTTTGCTGACAGCCTCAGAGGGCAAACGCACAGAACTCTAGCTACTTGAAATTTTCTTTGACCTTTTGAAGGGCTCCTGTTTTCCTTTTTCTACTTTTATTTGTTAATCATATAGATATTTCTTGTATTTTTTTAGTGTTTGGTGCATTCACGTGGACAATGTTCTTATTTAGAACAAAATTTTGTAACACTTACAGCATATTTGAAAATAGAAAAGTCCTACTCAATACCTTTATTAATAGAACAATCCCTAATCCATTTTGTGATGGAATTAAGATGGTTGCTGAATGAAAATAGAACTCTCCTTACTAGTTCAAAAAATATAAGATATTAGACTATATTAAACATAATGGGATTAATTTTAAGATTTACTCATATTACTCTGTATTCTTGGAAACATTCTTTTATCCTTAGCAAGGGTACTTGGTATTCACTGCCAAAATGATACTTGCTACTCACTGTCCAAATTGAAGAGATGTTACTTGTAAAGGTTACAACTCTCACTGGAAGACAGAAGTTAGGCAACACTGAATTTCTGTATTGGTTTATATCCTTACTTGTAACTCAGCTTTTTATTTCAATTATTATTGTCACAATATTTTTTAACTATAGGGGCAGTGGTTGTGGGTGAAACTGCAATATTTCCAGAATATCTCGCCTGGCTTTAGTTCATCTCCATACAATAAGTGTTTCGAAGGGGTGGAGAGAAGTAGTCCATCTCCATGTCAATAGGAAATTACATGGGAAAGTGAGGGCTTATCTGGACCTGAGAAGTTGGGTAGGGACCTCTTCAGCTGCTGGGTGGCGAGAGATACAGGAGAGCAGAAGTGGACTGCTGGTAAGAAATAAATGGGTTTCTCCCACTTTATTTCTCCCTTTGACTGATTTCGATTTCAAAGGTATTTTGCCCTGGGATTTTCCTCCCAGAGTTACAGTGGTAATTCATTCATTTCAATAAAATATTTTCTAGGCTATAGAAGGTAAACAGATTCAGATGCTAAGAAAACCTTAGTTCTATACATTTGATTCTTTTGCATTTATCATCCATGAAATTCAAGAATGTGTAAGAGAGAAGGTAATATTAATCCCCCTCCCCAATCACCACCACATTTTTTTAACTCAGTCTGAACTCAGATAAATTCAATTGGATTTTTGTCACAATTTCTAGTGTCTTACAAATTCCTATGTCATAAATGTTACACATATATAAGTATGTATGTTGCTGATATATGTTTTATATATATATGTCTGTATGTGTGTATATATACATATATATATATATATAATGCCATGGCAGGTGGGAAGAGATCTTGTGTTTTCAGGTGTTCTTTAAAATTTAATTTTTTTTTACATCATGTATAACACTGTGTAAGTTTGAGGTATACAGCATAATTATGTGACTTTCATATATTGTAAAATGATTACCACATAAGCTTAATTAATATCCATCACCTCATACAGATAGAAAGAAAAAGAAAGAATATTTTTTTCCCTATAGTGAGAACTCTTAGGATTCATTCTCTCAACTTTAAAAGGTATCTTACAGCCATGCTAGCTATAGTCATCATGTATATTATATCCCCAGAACTTACTTATTCCATGCCTGGAAGTCTGTCATGTTTGTAGGTAGTTTGTTGAATATCACTTTTTCTTTTTTGGAGATGCTGAATCATGGTCATTCATTAATATACCTACAGCAAAGTTACCCAGTATCCAACATTGTTTCTGATATTAGCATGCGAGGATACAAGGACATGAAAGGGCCAGTGGCCACAGTTGCTCCTGCCTTCCTACAGTATTTGTTCCCCTGCCCCCATCATTCTGAAGTCTCTGGAGCTGTTAGGATCACCATCACCATCTCACACACACTCCAGGGAAGGAAGAATTCTCTTACGGTTGAGTGCTTTCTACGTGCCAGGTGCTCTGTTAGGCACATCACATGTGTGAGTCAGTGTTTCCCAATAGCAAGTACACCCCTGGGGGTACACAGATAACTTTAGGTAGAGTGACCTCATTATTAATTAAAAGGAATGCTTTTAATAAGTACACCAGGACAACAGAAATAAACTGTCCAGGCAACTAAAAATCTAGTTTTAGGAGGTATATATTTATCTTTATGATACTGTCTGTTTATGATAGTGATACAAAGTTTTATTTTTAAATATATATGCTTAAAGAAAAAAATAACTGTAAAATAATACTATTAAAACATAAGAAAGACTGAGTAATTCATGAGGAAAGTAAGGTTAGAGAAGTCAGGAAGTTTGCTCAAGATTATATAGGTAATAAGTAGGTGAATTGGTATTTAAACCCCTTACTGTATGTCTCACAAATCCATGTTTCTTTTGGGAAGTCTGATTTTTTTATATTTATGTTAGCCAGGGTCTAAGACTTTCCCTTTTCCTCCTAAATTAAGAAAATGTGGGAAATTTTCTAGTCTGGCTTAAGGTGGGCACTGTGTAGTTTAATGTCTTTTTGGTAATGGTGGCTGGGATTTGTATGGGTGTTTGGTCTCTTAGAATCCACCGACTCCCCCAGACCCTCCTCTGTCATCACAGCCTCTCCTGATCATCTCTGGCAAAACTCCAGATAAAGATGCTTCCCTTTGTGGCCCACCGAGAGGACTGTTTGGGCCTTGAGTTTGCTTAATTAATCCTTTCTTTATCCAAAAGACATGCTGTTTGGTGGAAGCCACTGATGGGTATCTTTCTGATCTATGTAATCTGACAGAAGCATAGCACTATTTGATGCTTGAATCTGATGTAATCATTTGAAAAGCCTCACCTTTATCACACTTCATTTTAAGCCAGTAGCCCCCATTTTTTGCAATCAAATGTTTTCCCGTTCACTCAAAAACAATGTTTTGAATGCTTCATATCTCGGCCCTCTTCTAAAACATGGGAAGCATCAATAAATGAAACAGACAAAATGATACAAAAACCAATGAGTAACAAAAGCCAATCAGATATCTGAATACAAACTCCACAAATAGTTATATATTTAATATATATGCTATTTTGAATCTATATAGTAAATACTGGTAAATTTAATTTCTTAGACAACATACACATACACGTAAGTTCTGATTTTTTTCTCCCTCATTAAATCGGATGGCCTCGCATATCCTTTGACTAAGTGCATCCTGCTTTGTAAACCACCTGTCGCTTTTAAGCGACAGCAGAAAGCTAGTGGCCTCCATGCTTTATACCATCTTTTCTTGAAGTGTCTGTGTATGTTTTACATCCATCTCTCCCCCACAACGTAAATTATCCTGTTTCAAAACTAAAACTGCCTTTTGAGCCCCTCACTAGGTTCCTGTTTCATCCCTGAGGAACTTGCTCTGGGAAGCAGTTGAGAAGTGGTTGAGTGTGGTTCTGAGCTCCTGAAATAGGAAAACCTCTCCCAGCTCAATTAACTAGTTGGTAATAACTCTGATTATCAAATCAACAGGTGTTTTTTTTGAGGGAGAGGATTCGTTATTCAGTTACCACTTTCTCTACCCAGTATAGTATTACCATGAGTCCAGTTACTATGTTTGATAAAAATAACTTTAATATGCAGAAATTGTAAAAATAACAGTGAAAAAGAGTAACATTCTTAGGCACCACACATATTTCAAACCGAAACAGAAAATAGATACATGAAACAAATGAGAACCAGCTTGTTCATTGACAGTCATTGCTATTGATTCCACAACTAATTTTATTGATCATCTTTTGAAGTGCAAGCCCCTGTATGAAGAATCTTGTGGACTCCACAGAGAGCTCAGCCAGAATCACTGTATTTTGGATGATCACTTTGATCCCAGGCTGATGTTTGAATTTAGTAACACTTCTGATTTTCCAACATTCCTTTGGCTATTCTCTTTACTCAAAATTCTGAGACTCTTAAGAGGCGATAACTGCTTTTATTTATTTTTAATTCATGGTCTATAAATACACCTCACCTAGTAATATGACTCACCAACCACTTGCCATCCCACACAAAGAGACAGGATTGTTTGGGGCCACAAAAATCTGGTTTTGAAGGGGTGTTGTCTGGTTTCACAGCTTCAGCTCCGTTCTCTTTTTCACTGGAGTCTTTTCAAGGACGCTTCTGAGCGGCTTTGCACAATGCAGCGAGGCGCGGTTTTGTGTAGAACTTAGGGCAAGGGGTAAAACAGAAAAAGAAAACTTCCCTCTAGTAAATTGGCAGAAAAACGTTTCTAAAGGTTACACGCCACCCACACATTCCTTTCAAGTGATCAAAGCCTTACAAGAGGTCATGGAAGGAGAGAAAAGAGGGGGAGCCTGGAAGAAAAATTTTTTTAAGTTCTCTATAACACTAGTCGTGCTGAATAAGGGACATCTTAGGACCCTTGCTACTCTTTTGGAAGATTTCTAGATTGAAAGGAACAAACATTAAATTGAGTTGAACCGATACCGTGAAGATGAATATACGCATATCTCCCTCCTATGTCTCATTCCAAATTCAACACCATTTTATCCATTAAATCTCAAGTATTCTTTTCACTATTTTTTTAGGTTTAGTTTTCATGGTCCCCTTTACTTCCTGGTTTCAGCAGAACAGTCTTCAACTTATTATCTTGATATTTCTGGCCCGTCCCAAAGCAGGAAGTACTCAACATTTACAAGGAATCTGTTTGGACATGATTTCCTTGCCCTTACGTAGTTTCTAAACTCAAATCTAGTTTTTATTTTGATTTGGCCTTAGTTTTGCCTTGTATCTTGTGTCATTAAGCTTGGTTCTGGACCTCTACTCATTCATCAGTTAAAATGAAATTCTCCCAAATCCAAGTTTTCATAGTAATATATACCTTGGTTAGACCTTTACTCATAATGTAAATGTTGTTTGCTGGCCTCACCCTAATACTGTAATCTCCTTAAGGAAAAAGTGTCTTCTACATCTTTTCATCCTTACCTCTTAGCAAACTGCTTCACAGGTAATGGATACTCAATAAATATTTGTTAAAAGAATTAATAGATTTTTTTTTTAACTTGCAGAGCCCTAGGCATGAATCTGTGGTCTCTCTTCACACTCTGTACCAGGTGCAAGTGGCTAGAGGCCAGAAATTCTTGGTGGTGTTGTTTAATCCCTCCCTGCCACCTGGTTCCCTGCCTTCCTTCCCAGTTTTCCTGTTGCCTGGGTCCATACCCAAACAGAAGACTTCTAATACAATACAGAAGAAAAGATGAAAAACCCCTAGAAGGTACTTTAGTTTTTCAATTAAAGGAAATTTTACATCAGGTTTGTACTTGTTTCTAATAATCAATCTTTGATTGCATAATGCACACGGTAACTTGCTCATCTCTAGTATTGTAGGAGTGGTATTCCAAGCAAGGTACTCTCTGCTCTAATTCCAAGGACAGGGTCTGCTCTGCTCTGCTCTCCTGGCTGCTCCTTTCTTCACTGACCTTTAGCATCTGAGCTATCCCTAACTCCAAGTACCTTATTTGTCTTTAATTCAGTGACGTTTCTTGACCTCTAGCTTCAAGGTGTACCCCTGGTTTAGAAAGATTTTTTACTTATGCCTACTTCTGGCCTGAAATTTAGAATACACTTCCTGTTGAGTACAGAAACTTGATTTTCAAAGCAGGGTTAGTCAGAGTCCACATGGCTGCTGTGAGCAATCAGACACACCTGGAAGATCATGGCAGCGTGCACGTGATCTCTTAATTTGACATCTTTCAACACAGCCTAAGTTGGATTTACTGCACTCCACTTTTTTTTTTTTTTAACCTCTCAGCTCAGAATTCCATTTGGAATATTGTAGACTAACATCTTTTCAAAAGTAATTTAAAGCTAATTTTGAAGCTATGTTGTTACTTATTTGCCAGGAATTCAACTTTTCCTCTCTTGTTTGCAAAGTCAGTTGTTGTAGCCTCTTGTCTGTGTCTCAAATCCATTTTGAATGAATTCCTGAATTTTAAAGTTAAATGACACTGGACCCAAAGGAAATGTCACGTACTAAAGAATGTTTCTACCCAAAGAAAACAAGGTCACAGATTCAAAAAGACATATGCACCCCTATGTTTATTGCAGCACTATTTACAGTAGCCAAGACATGGAAGCAACCTAAGTGTCCATCAGTAGATGAATGGATAAAGAAGATGTGGTACATATATACAATGGAATATTATTCAGCCATCAGAAGAAAACAAATCTTACCATTTGCAACAATATGGATGAAGCTGGAAGGTATTATGCTAAGTGAAATAAGCCAGGTGGAGAAAGACAAGTACCAAATGATTTCACTCATTTGTGGAGTATAACAACAAAGTGAAACTGAAAGAACAAAACAGCAGTAGACTCACAGACTGCATGAAGGAACTAGTGGTTACCAAAGGGAAAGGGGATAAAGATGGTAGGTAGGGAGGGAGAGAGAAAGGGATTAAGAGGTATTATGATTAGCGCAAATAATGTAGGGGGGTCATGGGAAGGCAGTATAGCATGGAGAAGACAAGTAGGTGACTCCATAGCATCTTACTATGCTGATGGACAGTGACTGCAATGGGGTGTGGGGGGAACTTGATAATATGGATGAATGTAGTAACCACAATGTTGCTCGTGTGAAACCTTAATAAGATTGTATATCAATGATACTTTAATTTAAAAAAAAGGAGTGTTTCTATTGTGTCTTTGAGAAATTGGGGCCACAGTGCTTTACAACTCATTTGTACTAAGGGGTACCATTTTTAAAATTGTTTTACAAGTGCAGAAATACAAAGTATACTTTTTAGAAAAATAAATAAATATATATACATAACATAACATATGTAGAATTAAATAAAAAGTTATGTTTGGAGTAATCACATGTTAACTGTAAATACTTTTGTGAGTGAATATTTATTGTTTTTGCCTACTGTCTTGCCAGTGGGTTTCAGCCCTGGGCAAGTTCACTATGGATTCAGTGAGACTGAAGAGTAAGAATGGAATGTTCTTGGGGTGAAAGTGTTTATTACCCACTGGTTTTCCTGGTGATAGAAGCACTAGAATTACATCTGCATCCAACAGTCTTCAGGTCCGTCATCCTCCATCTCTGCCTCCACCCAGAGCACTGGGCAGAGCTTTTTATATAGTGACTCAGTCAATAATAGCTCATTGCCTACGGGTGTGAAAGCAGTAGCCTAGCAGCAGGCCAGCCACATCATCAAGTAGTTTAGGTTCAGATGAGAATCCTGGCCATAGGAAACTTCACTTTATCCACACCTACTTAAAAGAACTGCTCAGCTCCGAGCATGCGGTTCTGAGGGTGGCTGCCAATCAGAATCACCTCCTCCCCTGGCCAAAGGGAGAGCTGTGATTCTGTCTGTCCCAAACAGAGTAAACCATTACACTGGGTCCAGGTGTGGGCCAAACGGGGTTGTCCAGGTGTGGATAAAGTGAAGATTCCTATGGCCAGGATTCTCACTGGCCCTGGTAGGTTAGCTCACTATGCACGTGTGGGCAGTAGTCGTTATTGACTCTATATAAAGAGTGCCGCCCAGGGTTCTGAGCAACACTGTGGCACAGCGGCAAGACTGCAGGAGAGCAGAGATGAGACTGGAGTTGTGGCAGACCGCAGGACAGGGACTGAGATGGCTGTGGGGGAAGAGAGGCCCAGAGGCAGAGACCATCTTGCTGCATGCAGACTTGCTCTGAGTGGATGGGATTCTAGTGATTGACCTGCCACCAAGGGAATAAAGTTGGGTATAAACCCTTTCAATGCAAGAATGTTGCATTGTCATTTCTTTGGTCTCATTGAATCCATAGTGAACTTGTCTAGGGCTGAAACCCACTGGCAAGACCAGGGTCCTTCCTAACATTTGTCTAACCAAAGAGGTGAAAGCTTCTTATTTTCTCTGGCTATAAGCTTCTGTGCTGTAAGCTCTAAGCTGCCCACAGACGTGTTCCATAGAGAGCCAGGCTGAGAGACAAAAGCTGACAGGGAGCAGGTCACAAATGTGGGAGAGAGAGAACCCAGTGGGCACTCTCCTTCCTCCCCAAGTTACACGATTCCCAGCTGTGTGTGATTTCATAGCATAAGCCTATGGACTCAATTTTCCCTTTTTCTTCTGCCTTTCATTTTGGTTTTTGTATTTCCTTGACCTATCTTAGGTTAGAATAATGAAAAAAAGTCTTTTTGAACTTGTATTTTTCTAAGCAAAACTCTTGTTCAAAAAAAGAAATACATGTTTATTGAAATCAGTATTTAGAAATAAAAGGCAATTTTATTTCATACTTAACCTGTACCAAATAATAAGCTCTATCTTTAGAGGAATTGTTTTTAAGATCAATTTTTTGTATTAAACTGAGATTCCAACTTGATTTTTCAAACACCAAGTCCTTAGGTATGAAAGTTTGTTTTCATCAAACAGATTCTATTTCTGCTTTTGAAGAGTCCTGGTTCATGGGAAAAAAACTTGATCCTGCTTAGTCTCCAAAAAGATCCTTGTGGATAACACTCACTGTACAAATCTCTTACACAGGGAAGCCCTTCCCCTACAATGGTAGTTTCCAGAATGTCATCTCAGTTTTTGTAGACATTAGAACCATTAATTATATGGGTGCTGATGAAATTTCTTTAACACACCTGTGATTAGAGTATAGACTTTGGGTCAGATAAATCTTGCCAAACTTCTTATGACATTTCAGGTTCAAGTTCCCATTAGACAGTGTGCTCTCTGGACAGCTTTTCAGGGTGATTCAGTTTTTATAGGCAGCAACTGGTATTCAACAACCCACTGAGTCCATATTCCTAGGTAATGCTTCTTTAGCATTTGAGACTGGCTTGTCCACCTTTGCTAACAGGCCAACATAACTGTTCCTGACCTCATTACTCAGCTAAGCACGTGTCGAGGATGAATGCCTCTGGCATTGTCCATTAGTCAGCCACGCTCCTGTGGCCCAGAACTCCCAATGACTGCTTGCAGAATTCTGAGTGTTTCACAACTGCCAATACAGACATCCTTTGTATTGTGCATGGACCTATTTCAATATATGATGGAATGAAAGCTGCAACGTGGTGGGGAATATTCTATTCTCTCTTACTAAAGGATAGCTGCCTGATAACTAGGGCGCCAAGCAGGTGTGTGGGTGTGAGGTGGCTTCTGACTGGCTTCCACCTCTGCTTATTCCTCTAGGTGTTTTGCCTACATTCCGTTGCAACATTAAGTTGCATATGTGGTACCATTCTTAGTAAAGATAATTAAAGATGACAAAGGTAAAAGGTATATTAAAAGTTCTAACTTTAAAGTAATTTCACATACTATTATATATAAAGCTCCTACTTTCTAGTTTGAATCATAAGGTTAAAAAAAAGAATGTGCCTGAGTAAATGCTTTCTAAATTGTTGATGACATGTTCCCCTACTTTCCAAAAAGATTTTAGGAAACATATGTGAAAAGCTACAGGAACAATTTAGCTAATAAAATCAGGGCACAGGATTATATTTGAACCACAGAACTGGCATTTGGATGAAAATTTTCATAGAAGACATAGAAAAAGGGAAATCTGTTTGGTTCCCATTGTTTTCATAACCTAAAAGGGAGAAATTAAAGTTTGTCAAGAGAGGCAGTGAGAGAGCAGAATGGATTGTGAGGGTGGATGGACATGGGTTTTCATCCAGTTCTGCCCTTAACTCATATATGACTCTGGACAAGTCATAAATTATTTAAGCTGTATTTTTCTGTAAAATGGGTATAACAATACTTGTTTCTTCATGATACTTTGTTAAAGAATAAAATGAAACCAGAAAAAAGATATGACATATGGACATTTTCAGTAAATTTACCTTTCTCCTTCCATTGTCCTAAACTTTAAGAAGAATTTATTGCAAGGTTTCTATACAAGGGTCAGTGATGAACATTTTAGTAGGCATGCTTTCATTGTCTATGTCAACACTTGATTAAGAAAAAAATGAGGGTATGAAATCAAAGTAGCTCTCTGTAAAGTCATTTCTGTGGGGGAGTTACAGTGAGTTAGCCCAAATTGGCACCTTCTGCTTATCACAAAGATAAACCTTTCACCAGGCACCTTGGACTCTTCCTCACCATTATTTATTGCTGCAGGCCAACTTTTGATGAAAGCTGAAAGATTGAGACTGAGTAGGTAGAGGAACTTTTTATACAGAATATTTACTGGCTGTATTTCTTTTGCAGAACTCTCAAAATTGATGAAAATATGCAAATGAGACTATTAATATTTATACACCCTGTTGATAGCTGGTGTTCATGTTGCTAGCTTGAGGTCCCCGTTGTAATCAGATGATGTCAGCCTCGAGTCTCCAATAAGCTCACGAACAAATTCCCACGTTTTGTGTCTTGTGGCCCTGTTAGTGTCCATCACCAACAGAGTCCTTTGAAAATATTTGGTGTTCACCACTGCCACTCAAGGAGCCTCTGCGTCTAGTGTCCTCCTGTGCTTCCAAATCTGAAAATCCTTGAGACACTAAAATTTCGCTGTGTTCTCTGTAGGTCTCACTGCTCCAGAGCCACAGTGTGGTCTGAACATGAATAGGAAGAATGATCTCTTGCTCTCAACACAGAGCTGAGATCTGGGGCTGAGACATACTATTTGGTCTAATTCCACTAATGTTTCTCTTCCCAAGTACCCTGACCTACTATCCCCATCTTGTGACCTTCCCTACTTTCACTACCACCCAGAAGATGAGCTCATGCAAAAAGGCCAACATCATAGTACTGGTGGTGGTGGTAAGGGAGCCACCATCCTGTAATTCATTACATCACTCAGCCTTACATCCAGCCAAGATGCCGCTGTATTGTTACTAAACTAGGAAAATCATTACCACCTAACATTCTTCTAAAATATTTGTTTAACATAATTACAGCCTTACAGAGTTTAAGATGGAAATAAGTCCATGAAGAAATGTCTTGAGGGAAACAGTGCCATGCTTTTAGAGAACTGAGCCCTGAGCAGAACACACTGAAATTCTTCCCAGTTGGGGTCTCTCCCAGCCTCACCTTACTCAGCGGCTCTCTGGTAGAACTACAAGGGGATGAATGAATGGGGAAGACACAGAGGTCACAAAAATGTCCCACAAAATCTGGAGTAGCTCTGTGGAAGGGTAAGGGCAGTACTGCAGTTTTGTGTGGGAGATTGGAAAGGAGAATTAGGGAAGTTTCAAGCATTCTGTGAATTGCCAGCAATAGATTGACCTGGGGTACTTGTTTAAACTGTGCATTAGTGCTTATGGACCCAGAACTTCACTCCCTGGTGGAAGAGAGACTTCCTTCTGATGACAAGCTCGGTCCACAATTGTTAGGGTCCCACAAAGGCATCCAAGTTGGGCAACCTGCTCCAATTTCCCATACTCCTGAGACTGCACTGAGCTTTTGCATTGAGTCTGGTCATTGGAGGCAGAAAGGACTTCACACCAGTTCTGCAGAACCATCCTATAGCCCAACTAACTACTGAGCAGAGTTTCTGAAATGTGTGGTCGTGACTACCATCTGATGGCTTCCCTTTGTTTTACTATCCAGGTTTTTACTTCTCCTGTCCACTCCTGTGAAATGATTTAACAAGGAGCTCTGAGACAACCCTTTCTTTGGCCTCACAATGACAAGATCAGCAGGTGTTTTATTTTCTGATTACCTACTCGGAGTGGGTTTGCTCTTCTGCTCTTCTCAGGCCCTTTATCAAGATCCCTACTTTGCTCTGACAGACATTTGCTACACTGAGTTCTAGGAAGTGCCTGTGGAGTCATCCAGATCAGCACAGATAGTGCCGAGGACTCCACAGAATACCTTTACCTACACAGAGTGGGGTCCCCTGACAGAAATCCACAGGACTGAGCAACAGAAGCATTTAGCAAATATTTAATAACTGCTGTTACTTAGCAGGACTACATGCATTGAAATTCTGTATTACTGTTGGATATTTTACTTTAAAGGAAGAGACTCATTAAATGATAAATAGCTGGCAAATTCCCCTGGATTCATAAAATGGACAATGCAAACTTTAAGCAGCATGCTAATATTTGCCATCTCAGTGGGCACACCATTTTTCATTTGAGAAACTCTGAATCCAGAAGTGGAACCCTTGATAAGAAGGGTATCAAGGCTTTCTCATCATGGACCTTGGCAAACCCAGTGTATTAGCTGAACATTTACTGTATGTGGTAGCTATTCTAAGCTCATGTTTGTATTACTTTACTGAAAACTTGCCCAAACCCTATGAAGTAGGTACAATTTCTGCTGCATTTTATTAATGAGGAGAATGAGAAGAGAACCTGAGTGACTTGTCATATCACTAGTAATTGGTACGGCTGAAAAATGAACCCAGGTAACCTCACTGCAGAGCTGGGCACATAAACACTTCGGTGCTCTGCCTTTAAGCAAGTCACTCACCAGAATCATTCTAATGATAAGCATATTAGAGACTGGCAGTTACTATAAACCATCTAACCTCTCCTGGAAAGCTGTAAAATCGTTGCCATATTCAAAGAACTGATTTTACTTGACAATATGTAGGATGCAATATCGGTTTATGATATAACAGAAATAGTATAAAGTCTGGGTATTAAAATTTGGGGTGAATATTTTCCTCCTCTGTAGTTTTTAACTTGCAAAGTGAATTTTAAACTGTATTCTTCAGACTCTTTTCAGTGGCAGGGGATGCAAGTGGGAAACTTGTGGAGATACGAACAGTGTTTCTCTCTTCTACATCTTAGGCTTTCCAGTAAAGTCCTTGTTGAATACAGGATTGCCCTACTAAAATCAAACTAACAAAACAAAAACAGAAAAAGTTTAAAAACCATTAGACTGGATGGTCTTCAAAAACTGTTCTCCGGGAATCTCCTCTGACAATGAATCAGCTTGCATTTGGCCATCTTGCCAAGGCAGATGTTTGCCCATCAATACAGTCCAACAAATGCTTGAATGCTTAACCTTTTTCAAGGGCTGGGGTTGACACAGAAGGAGTGAATTTAATCTCAAGGATCAGAGAGCCTCCTGGGGGACAAATGGGAGAAGCAGTGTAAAAACCCAACATACACCATAAGTGAAGTAGGCAGGTGGTGTCTTGGGGCTCCTTGTTATATGGCACACTGAGAATAAAGATCCACCTGGCATGTCCCCCACCAACAACAAAACCCAATGTTTAAAGACAAAGTATACACAGGGGAGTGACATTTTAAAGGATCTGAGAGTAAGAGAAGTGGTCCAAAGGTTTTGTTTGTGAAAGAGTAGGGTTCTGACAGGTGCAGGTAAAGAGAAGGTTTTCCAGTCAGAGGGAACATAGGTGCGGAGGTACAAGCATTTGCAAGTGGAGTGTTCAACAGGGTTGAATGGCCAGAGACAGGAAATGGTAGTAGGAAGATATGGCAGGTTGGCACAGGTTTGTGGTAGGAATATTATGCAGAGGGCTTGGATTTTATTCTCTATCATGAATAGAGAGCAAAAAAAAAAATTCTTAAATTAGATTTGTTTTTAGGAAGATAGATATCCTGACACTGTGGAGGATGGATTAAGAAGAGAGAGATTGGAAGAGAAACCAATTAAGAGATCATTTAGATTGTCTAAATCAGAGAGAATAAAGCCCCAAATTGGGGAATAATAACATGCCTTTTGAGAAGTTAGGTATGGAGGAAAGACGCCAAGATTATATTTCACTGTTAATGAATTGCCATAAAAAAAATCCTTGTTTCTATTATGATATTGAGTTGGATAAACAATTCAAAGATACGGGGGAAATTTTCACACCCTTACTTTCTGTGCTCCAAATATAGCTAGTTAATAAGTAGATACTATTAGTGAAGTGGCATGCCCATTACTGGTTTTATATAAGGGCACCATTTACATGTATTTTCATAAGTGATTTTTCTTCTATCCACAACCCAGGACTAGCTACCTAGAACTAGCACTTGAAACTGCTTTACAGACATGTCTGACTAGGATTCCTTAAGTTTGTTAGCTGCTAAGATAAAAAATGAGTGTTTAAATATGAAGCAGTTTGCCTTTTTAAATTTTGCTACTTCTGCAAATGGGCTTTTTCCCTTAACAATTGCTTTTTTTTTCTATTAGTTAAATATTTCATGTGTGTCCAAAGGAGGATGACAGTGTCAGTTGTCTTCTAGTGGCAAGGACTTGGGTTTTTCACACTGATTTACTCTTATTTTAACACTGACTTGGTAAATTTTATTGAAAGCATTTTTGGTATGAATGGTGGTTGTGGTGGTAATGCTGATGCTGGATGTTGCAGAGAACATTTAATCTAATTTTTTAAACTTTAAAGAATGAAAATTATCATTAAGAGCAGATAGTAAGATGATTATAAAGGAGTCCTGTATGGGCTTTCCGCACATTACATAACTAAAAGGAGAGTAATTGGTAATTGATATGCCAGAAATGGCAAAGCAAGAAGAAATGAGTGGAAGAGCTATTGTCCTTTTAGATTTCCTGTTGGATTCTTTCCACTGTGTTTGGGAATGGAGCTATGTGGAGTATATGTGATGTGTTTATTTGCAATAGACTTTTTTGCATCTTCTTCAAAAATGTATTATCTGTCTAAATTTTCTTTCCTAATATTATGTGGAATATGAGACTATCCCCCTTTTTATGATCAAATTTCTAACTAGCTTAGCTCTTAACATTCCTCCTTTAACAGTTGCCATGTTTCACCTCGATGCTTGTTTTTCTCTCTGGAAAAACAAAGCAAAAAATGCCTGATTCTACATCTAGCAATTTTTCCCCACATTAATTCTAGGCCTATATATACACAGAAACAGAATCACAGATAAAATGTCATAATGCCTCACAGGAAGAGATTTTTCTAAATTTCTGAAAAGTTTCTCTTTGATATAGTAACTATTCTTAAACCTCTGTGCTTCTTGTTGGTTTCTAGACAGGTCAATGAAAAGTCAGCTTTACATATCTATAGTTAAACATACCTGAATGACTTCATGTTTATCCTGTAGTAATAGCACCCCACTCCCAATTTCTGTCAACCCCATTAATGGTAATTCCTCTCTACTCCATCCTGTATCCTTTCTTAGGTGGAACTTTGCAAAAGCAATCCTTTCTGTTTCCACTGCAACAATTGCCTAATATCTTGTCATGCATCACTGTCAGCTGTTTTCCCGAGGTATTCAGTGTATGGGAGACAGAAGACAAAATGGTCTGGAGACAGCACTTATTAAAGTAGGCACAAGCTTTATTGATGACTTTGGTTTAAGAATCTCTTCCAAGCAAAGCTGTCTCCTGATACAGTCTTCGGAGAAGAGAAGTGAGCTCACATTCAAGTACACTATCATGAGGGTTCACTGTCATCAGCATACCCTGCGTGCACACCAATGCTCATCTCACCCCCGACCCCCATACTAGGGAACTGTCACTCCCTGCTGGTCCCTCTCTCTTTCCCATTTACCCCCACCCCCACCCCCTCCACATTCTTTACCTTTGGCTTTTAAGTCTTCTCGATGCCAGAGTCCCTTTCTGATGCCTTATCTAAGAAGCTGGAATCCAAATTATCCTTATGAGTTAGAAATATATTTATATAAAGGGGATTAGATCATAACTTAAATAGGAATCTGCCCCCAGGTCCTTGATTTCTCTGGATAATTGTAAAACTAAATCAGTATAATGAATATCAATCCCCAGAATAATACTTAGGATCACAGAAATTGATACTCAGTAGTTGCTGATTGAAAGGATGAATGAATGAATGAATGAATGAATTAGTTCGCTGGAAATGAGCCCCACCATTCTTCCTCCCACATTCCATTTTTAAAAGCACTGGAAAATGGGTGGCAGAGATGGACACAGTGGGAAAACGGAGTGTCCAGCTCCTCTCCAATTTTTTTTTTTGGGGGGGGTATGGCATTAAGTAGCACAAATGGAAATCTAAAGGGATCCTGACTCTTGAAAGTCCTTTGCATTCTGTTGCCTAAACATACACTAACTTTGTCTTCTGGATTTAAAGAAACCCAGATGAGTACATGAAGACGAGATAAGTAGGTCTTGCTTTAAGACTTCTATATTAATGTAAATTGAAAATCTTATGCTTTGGCTGATGGCAAAGATGAGAGAAATAGTCAATTTAGGGAGGGTGGGAAAAGTAAAACATGTGAAGTTTTTTCTTTTTGACCTGCTGCTTCTGGTGCTGAGGGCAGGGCTCCTGAAACACTGATGACCGCGTTAATTCTCACAGAGGTTCAGGGCTTTGTGCTCTGCCAAGCATGTTCACACACATTTCCCTTTGATTCTTGTAACAACACTATATAAGCCTTATCTGCTGACACTCTCCCTCAGTGTAGCCACATGAGTCTTCTTGCTTGCTGTTCTTGGACCACAGCAAACTCCTCCTTGCCCTGGGGCCTTTACACATGTAATCCCCATGCCTTGGAATGTTTTCTCTGTCCCTTATCTTCCCACCCTTTGCTTAAATATTCCCTAAGGAGATGTTCTTTGACTTCCCAGATTAGACTACATTTTTCTGTTTATTTACTTTTATTTGTATTCCTTATTTTTTAATGGCAATTTTTATAAATATTGTTACATATTATTTGTATGTTTGGAAGTTTGTCTTCCTTTCTAAATAAATGGTAAGCTGCCTAAAAATAGTGACTGTACCTAGCATACTACCTACTGCTGACCCTGGTGCATAGTAAATGCTTAGCAAATGTGAAGTGCCTTATAGCAAAGCAAGCAGTGGAATCCCTGCCTCACCAGTCAGGCAAGTGAAACTCACATTGGTTGCTTGAGTGATTGCCCACCCTTATTGTAAGCATTGTAAGGGGCAGAAATGGAAGTAGAAATAGGACTTCTGCTTATGATTTAATGTCAGGGTGCTTTCCCTCATTTTTTTCTTTAACAGCAGTCCCTGTTACCTCCATAAAACAGTTACTTGAGCTAATATCTAGGTTGGGTGAACAAGCAGAAGTCAGAAATATCAGGGCACACACCAGCGTGTAGCTTGTTTCTCATTTTCTATGAATCTCTCCCAGAGGTAGATTTCTTCTTTCCACAGACAAATTTCAGTTGGCATGACATAGGTCTCAATATACCAACCCTAAGACATTCCCACTGCTAAATGCTATTCGCATGATGTGAAGAAGAGAGTTCAGAATTTAAAAAAATAAATAAATTTCAAGCTTTGAGAGCTTATTTGGGCAAAATGCCCAAGGATCTCAAAGGAAGGGTAGCTTGAGTAACACCTGTAGAATCCTACCTGTATTGCTAGATCTTTTTTAGTTTGTATACTTGGAATTTCATCAAAATACCAAATCATAGTGGTTTTTCTGCAATTTCCAAATCCTGATCAGTGGGTTTGTATTTTATTCATTAGTGGTTGCTAAGAGTGTGCATTTTTTCTAAGTGTGGGCATTCTCCACGGCAGCTCTCAACAAATACCCTCCAGCTGAAAGTGGATGTGTCTGGCATTAAAATCACTAACATTCAGGCTGAGTCAGAGCCCTGTGTTTATGAGTAGATCCCCTCATCTCTCATGCTGCCATTGACTTGCATTCCTGAGAGATGGAATAAGTCATCTGGGTCAGCAGAGCCTCAGCTATTTCTGAAAATTGGTGTGGCCTTTTGGTTGAGTTTTCGTAAGTTTTTATTGAACCTAATAACATAATTGTAGTATTTCTTTCTTTTTTGGCCATAAAATCTAAACCCATTCCCTCTTTTAACTTTAGATGCTTTCAGTCTCCTGAATTTTATTTTTAAATCTCAATCTGAGACTATTCCCTCAGATATGTATAGCCTTAAATATTCAAGGGATTGCATATTTTAGCTGTTTTTGTGGGGTTTATTATTTTGTTGGGATATGCATGTTTATCTTTTCAGCTCAAGAGCATTAACTTATCATTTAATTTTAGATAATCTAGAATTCTCAGATAGACTAGAACTGTTTAGAATCTTGAAAATAAAGGGCTTGAAGTGAAACTTAAATAGAAGGTTGGTTTTGCAAAGGAAAAGAGGATGGAAGAGACATTCCAGGCTGGCATCATATTGCTCCAGATGTAGGAATGGTTTGACTTGTATGGGAGTCTAGGAGAAGTTAAGCTGGGCTGCAGCAGATTGGCTGAACAAGTAACATGGTGGGCAAATTAGAGAAGGACTTGTATCAGTCTTACTCATTTTTAAAAATGATACTGAAGTATAATATACATAATTATGTTCCACTTTCATTAATTGAGTATTGCTATTATAATTTAGTTTAGAGAACTCTCTTAGGAAAGCATGGATAACCTAAATTGTTCCATTTCTCCAGATGACACATACCTGAAGACCCTGCGCCCTATGGAAATGGTGGGAGAAGTGTATGAAGGGAGAATGGGGATATTTTGCAAAATCTTCAAATATCACAAGTTCATATAATGAAGGATTTGTGATGTCCATACAATGAGTCCTGGTATGGTATTTTTATGAAAAACAAGAGCCCATGCCTAGCAAGGGGACGTCAGTGACATGTGCCTCATTTCTGAGCAGAGCCCAGAGGAACAAATTGGAGTGGCTGGGTATCTGGAACTACACAGGCTACACAGGTGGCATCCTTTAATTCATGTCTGGGGGACTTTTAACTAGTTGGGGTCTATTTGTCTATGTGATGCTAGAAACAAGCATAGTGCCTGGTACTGAGTTGGAACTCAGTGTATACTTATTGAATGGATAACTAAAATGAAGACTTGATTTCACAGCACTTCAAATCCATTTGGAATGTCCCTAATAAGCTTTCCTTCCCCATTTGCTCCAGCTGATCTTTTTACCCTTTTTCATCCTTCTGAAGCCCAGTACTTTGCTATTCTGATCCTCATTCTTCACTGAAGAGAGAAGTTATCAGCGGGAACTCCTCTGTAATATTCTCTTCCCTTTCTCCCACATCTTCATTGAAAGGCATACTTAGATCTAAATCATTCTTTTTCTTTTTCCTTTACTCATATCGAAGAACTCTTCTGGTGTTCTCACCTCTTTCTCAGAGCTCTTCCTCCATCAGTCAACCTATCCCAGCCTCCTTTTTCCTGCACTTTCAAATTCTCAACCATCTTATATCTAATTTATAATCCTTGAGAGTGAGAAATAAAAGCTGAGAAAATAAATATATATTCTAATATTCAATTAAAAATTGTGATCACAAATATGAACAACTCCTCTGTCCTACCTCCATGATGTCGTGGCAGAGACTAGCAGAGGTCAAGGACACCGTCTGAGGAGATGACCCCAAGCTAAGACCTTCCAAAGGAGGAGTCAGTCCTGCAGAGAGAAAGAGGGAGAGAAATGGGAGGAATGGATTGAATAAGACACTTGCCTAAAGCAGGAAAGTGTTTTCCATGTGAATGCAATTCCAAGAAGGCTGTGGCTGGAGCACAGAGCAGGGAGGACAGAGCGGCACAGGCAGAGTGAGAGGGTCACTCAATAAGCCATTGGGCCATGGAGGTGAGGTCAGAGTGGGGGACAGAAGACAGATAACATGGGTATGATAAGGCATGCTGAGGAGTTTGGATTTTATTCTTTGTCCACAGCAAGGCCAGGCTCCACTTTATGTTGTAGGAAAATTACTTTTGCTGCAACGTGGAGAGCTGGTAGAGGAGACTGGGTAAGATGAGAACCAGAAAATCAGCTTTGGAGACAACAGCAGAACTCCAGGTGAGAGGGTGGTGATGGTCTAGGCCAAGGTGGAGTTGGATACAACTGGACACCTTTGGGGGCTAGTTTTACATCTGTGATCTCAAGAAGCAAAATGCTGAAGGAGGCCATGCTGGATTACCTAACAGATAATCTAAACATGGGTTATAGCACCATTCAGCAGAGGCACCAGAGATAAGATGAAAGATAGTGAAGAAAGATGAAGAATATCTAGAAAAATATCTAGACAAGAAGCATTTGAAAATGTAGACATAAGGTTGCTTGGTCTACTGGCTCCAGTTCTTCTGGCCCTTCTAATTTACACAGAACCACAGGAAGCACTGCCCTCTGAGAGTTGCAAAAAAAATATGTCAAAGCTCTTCTTGCTCTTCTCCTCCAGGTTGCTCCAGCAAGCCTTCTGTCTGTAGAACCTCCAGGGGAGATGGAAGCTCCACTGTCTGTGGAAATGTACACCTTATAAATCTGGAAATCTGACATGCTCTTCCAAGAACTCCGTCTTTGTACCCTTCTTTCCTCTGAGAGAAGCCCCAGGAGGGCTTCCAGCAAGCATTCATTTGGAGACAAAGATGCATTCTCCCATTATTACAGCTCCCTCCCCCAGGCTCTAAAAATGATTCTCTTGGAGGCTCCCGTTCGCTTGGCCTCAAACCAAATGATCACTGCATTTTCTAACAGGCTAATAATCCCTTCTACCCAGACTGCTTCTCAGTTCCCCTCTTCATTGTCCTTATATATTATAGATGGGGTGAGGGAGAACAGGGAAGTAGCCGATTTACTAGGGTTGAGTCTGCTCTTTCTTATTGCAGCTCTGGTGGCAATGACCGGGACATAACAGCCCACAGCTGACTGGTCTCTTTAAAATGTGGGGTGTAAAGCATCGATTGCTCTTGAATGTGGGTCTTTGCCAACTGTGGGCAATAGGAAAATTTCTCCCCAACCTCCTCTTAGATTTGTTTTATTTGATTTTGTGATTACCAAAACCAACATTAACAATTGGACAATAATTTGAAATTCCTTTTCTACCATTATCATTCCCTTGAATTTCTTTTGGCTTAAAGTTGGACTATTACCAGGTGTACTATGTTTTACATGTTTACTCTCTTCTGACTCTGATGAGTATTCCTTGGATGGTCCTCTGTCATTTTCTCTTTCCCAGTGGGTTTCTGTTCATTTGGCTTTCCTTCTACAAATCTGTCAGTCGCTCTCTCAGGTGGCTCTGGGTACCATTATACTGAGGTATTTCCAGCCAGTGACAACCTGTTTAGGGGAGTGTATGGTTGTCAACTTCTTTCACTTGTTCCTAGCTGGTCTTTTTGGATTTGTGATGCATAATTGGAAGAACACGTAGAGGGGCAAAAATTAGAGAAGCAGGAAAAAAGAAAAAAGGGAAAGACAGTAATAGGAACTGGTAGAGCTTCTACCAGGAATCAGGCTTCTGGGAGAGATTTTGGAGTTTAAGTTGTGAAGGACCCAAGAACATCTCTGGTGTATAATAAATTTGGAGAAAAGAAACATGGGGGTTTGGTGAGATCATGCTGAGGGTTATGTTAGATTCACAATGACGTATTTTGAGTTATGGAAACAAATGTTGTAGTGCTTCACAATTATTTTTGTTGTTGATCTGCAGTTCTTGGCCCCCGAGTTTGTCTTAGGCTGTGCAGTGTCAGTCTCTGATTTTATTGTGGAAGGAAACAACCTGATAATTTCAAAATATCTGCGGTTTCCTTATATATGAAGAGGAGGCACCTGGGACCAATAGTCCTGTATTCAAGCAGAGCATCTAAGGTTTTCAATATGCAGATAAAGATCATGCTAGTTGGTTTTGTTTTGTTTTTCTGTTTTTAAGGAGGCAGGGCGTGAAAGCTAAATTGTTTTGCATAAGAAAGAGAGAATAGGGAGGCAGAGGAAAGGAGAAATAAAGAGTCTAGAGAGCCCAAGAGATATGGGCAATGAGCAAGGGAGAAAGGTGGACAGAGTCAGAAAGAAATTTGTCTTCCCCCAGGGAAAATCTGAATTTTTAGCACAATGTTGTCTAATACTCAATATTAAATTGGTATCTGTACTGTGGTATTTAATTTCTCTCTGTTTCTCCAGATCATTAGGGAAATTTGGTTACCAATAACAGCATTTGTAAATAGTACCTTGGGGATTTAAGGAATAGAGGCAATGTCCACATGGGGTAAAGCTGCAAAGGAAGGTGATAATGGACAGAGAAGTGCAGGAAGCAGAAAGGACATTGATAGCTCAGTGTAAACAACAAATCATATCAAGAGGTGACCAGATGCTAAACATTCTGACAATCTTTAGATTTGGAGGTGAAGGACACTGTTTTTCCCGCAGAATCAGAGATGGGTGGTCATGCATTCTATTTAAATATTAAAGGAAATGGTGATCTTAGATGACAGGAGACCTTAGGGACTTCCAGGTGACAGGAACATGAAGCTTCTAAATAGATGACTTTAATTCAAAGATAAGACCTTGGCTTTTGATGCTGAAAACCTATATAGTTCGTTCCAAATTTGTCATGTGCAAATAATGGACATTCTCTGGCAGCCTTCAGAGTATATTTGCATTGTATCATAATCTATCAGTGTCTAGCACAGTTTAGAATAGCAGCAATCTTTAGTCTGTTGGCGGAGCTGATTGCCTATAAGTGGGTCAGGGGGTTGGGGGAGGTCCTGTGCCAAGTGGAATATGATACGTGGGTTTTTTGGATTAAAATTTAGAGTAAAACAGACTTATTTCCTATGATTCAGTAGGATAAAGAAGGCTAATGTTTTAAAGAAGACACTGGAAAATAATAGGTAGCTATTTCTTGTGCATGGATCATCTGTGGAATTATAAGCACAAAATTCTACAACTGGGAGAAATTTCCGTGACTGTAGCAGTGACTGTTAGTGACCCACCCAGAGGCCATTCCCCACTTCTGCCTTACTGACAGAACCCAGTTTCAGTCATGGTGGCCCTCTACCCAGCTGAAAGAGTATACTGTGTGGCCTTCCCCTGCAGGTGACTGTGAATCATCAGTCATTGCAAATGTCTTTGATCATTTCAGAGGGAGGAGCCCTTTGGTACAGGCCAGAAAGGCAGTAATTATTTTACAGCCCTGAAGACCTGAAGGCCACACAGTAAGGATGATAAAGCAGAAAAATAAGGACAGTGGGACACCAGTGACATTGTAAAACTGCAGTACCTGCATCAGACTTCTTCTGTCTGAGAGAAAATAAACCTGTTCAGGATGTATCTTGGTTACTAGTAACAGAACACAAACCCTAACTGATACAGTGATTATTTTCTAAGGCATTTGCATTTTGTGTGTAAGGAGGCACAGAGAACTCATCCTGGTCCTGCCTCCGTGTTGTTCTTGTATATTGTGTGTGTCCAATCTGAAATTATAACATAAAACTTTGTAGGTGCTTTTCTGAGACGTGCTCATCAGTTGAAGTCAAAATTTCAAATTAAATACTTTCAGTCCAAAATCCCATTCAATTTCTAATTTAGTTATTATATGGGAGGCATGGATTAGGAATAGAGCCCTCCTGGGGTGCAGTCATGAACATTGCATCACATTGCTTCATTCCTTCATTCATTGGTATGTGTTGATTGCTGGTGCCATAGTTCAGGTTAGGCTCTTGTTTCCTTACATTTGGATAAATGTGACAACCTCCTGCCTTTTAAACTTACCTCTGCTGATTCATTCTACAGATTAATTTACAATGACATATATTTTTCATCTGTTTAGAAACTTTCAATAGCTCCCCCATTTCCGACTGATTGAATCCAAACTCCTTAGCTTGAAAATTCTTGGACTTTTCTAAGCACTTTTGTCTTCAAACCTTTGCTCAGAGTCTCTCCTTAACTTTTTATTTACCTCCCGGTTCCAACTGTCTCTCAAAAGTCAGGAGTATAACCCACCCAAAGCCAAGGCTCCTTGAGCTCTACAGTGAGGGCACTAAATACACACGATCCTTTAGCTCCTGGAAGTCATTTGATATGGAACCTTCTTCCCTGGGTTGTCACATCCCCCTGAAATTTTCTTTCAGCTCTATTCTCAGGTCTTCTGTAAGCATTACATTCATTAAAAGCTACAGTTTGGATGATTTTTACCATTTTATCATTCTTCCTGCTTAATTTGCATTAGTCCTCAGGGAAGAATCAGATTTCCTTACACAAGAAGAATACAAAAACAAACATCATGGTGGGCCCAGCTGAAAACTTGGTGGAATTAAACTAAATTGCCCATTTTTATATAATACAAATGATCCTGCGGTTCAAAAAGTATCTGAGATCCTTGTGTAAAATACATCATCCTTACTCTTAATTAAACCCAATAATGAATTAGTCCTTCAGAGGCTTGGCAAAAATGGGCATCTCAACACGCACATTAACTGCAAGTTTTATGCCAATGGGAGAAGCTGACAGAATTCAGAGGACCTAAGGTTGGGGGAGTTTAGAGAATGAAAATCCCAAGTCTCTGCCGTTTCCTCAGGGTCCAGGCTTGGGTGGTGGGCAGGGCATTGCGCCTGTCTGGGGTGAGGTCTCGCGAGGTCCGGTGCAGTCTGCATGGGACTTACTCAGTTCTTGTACTTCAACATTATCACCCATCCCCCGACCCCCAACACCAGGGGTTCCTTTATATGATTGCCACAACTACTGTTACTACAGCACCTCACCTGGCCTGAGCATCTTGGTCTCGTGGACGATTTCCAGTACACACCAGAACTGAGTGTACTGCAGCTCCGTAACAACTGTTAGAGAGTGACATGAGTTAACCTGTGTTTTAGGGCTTAACAAGAGTTGAACACCATCATTTGGCATAGGACTTATCACAGTCTCAAACATAGTTATCCTCTTTTGTTTGTGATATGTGTGTGTGTTTACACGTACTTCTAAAGAAGAAAATATATACACTTTCAAGAAGGTAAAGAATATTTAGCCAAAATATCCGTGTGTGTGTGTGTGTGTGTGTGTGTGTGTGTGTGTGTGTGTGTGTGTGCATATAAAGCCATAAACTCCCTGTGTATGCATAGGCACCCCCTTATCTAAATAAGTTATCCCATTATCTTCATTAGTGTTTGCTCTTCTGGGAGAATATAATAGCTAAATAGCTACTACGAATAGGGCACCTTTATGAGTTATAAGGTTGGCTTGTATTTTAAAATAACATTGAAGATTAATTTCCCTTATGATCACCAGTTGTTGTTTCGCTCAGGCTTTTTATATGACAGAAAAACACAGTAAGTTAGATTTGATTTAAAGACTCTGTTATCAAGTCAACTGAAAATCAATGTATCCCACAAAAAGTAAGTTTGTAAAGCAAATTTAGAAAGCATGAGATTTTGTTCCCTCTGTTAAATCTAGAGATCTTAAAGAGATTCACTTGGTCTCTTGACTAAGTGGGCCAATTTGTTTATAGTGTTCAACTCACCCAGTAACTTTTCCACATCATATTCTGCTACTCTCTTAATGGAACACGGACCATATTTTTCCCTCTTGCATATGCTGCCCTTAAAGAGGGCAAACCATGTTCTTTTGAAGACTATGCCCATGACAGTCATTCATTTTCAAGGAAAAAATATGGGTCTTTTAAAGCTAAAAGTGTCTCATATAAGATTTACTACAAGAACTATACAGCATAGGGAATTACAGAACCTTGCAATAATGCCATATTTTGCCCAGGACTTTGTGCTCGAATTGAGTGGAGTGAGAATACCTTCTAGGATAGAATATATAAATTGGAAGAAACCACATACAGCATGTGGGAAGCAAAGTAGAAATAGAATGGACCAATTTCTATGTGCATGACTTGATAGCTGGTATTTATATCTTAAAACATATACGTGAAAGACAAAGAATTAGAATTGATTATTATTTACCCCAACATGGGAGAGAAGAAAAATTTTCTATTCACATTTGGAATATTAAGAATAAAAGAAAAATAATTTCACTTTTAATTGTTGGGGTGGAACTCGAGAGTCGTTTGGATTTAAGCCTTGCTTTGTTATGCTTATTTGTCACAGTAAAGAAGCATATAGGAGCTCCCCATAATATAACCTCATTACCTATGTATAAGATATGTAGAATTAGCCTTTTCTTCCCCTAATTACTTGAAATTTTAAGTGTCTTAAAGGAGACTTACAAAACAATCTTGGAGTTCTTATCTTGTCAAGCCTCATTTTTTTACATATAAATTCTTTGATCCCATCTGTTGTTTTTGTCAACTGATAACCAGGCTTCACTTAGAATACAAAATGGGAGGTGAGGCACCATGAAACTTGGGTAAACCTGGGGGAGTTACCTTTGTTGGAGAGAAAGAGGGATGAGGTGACAGGAGCATTTCAGACGTCACAGCTGGAAGGACGCCTAGAGAGCGCTAAGTCTAGAGCCTCAGTTTACCGATGGCAAAAACTAAATAAAATACTCTGTCACACAGATAATAAGTGGTAAAGCCAATATGTAGAATTATGAAAGCAACAAGATCATAGCTGCTTAAAAGGCATACATCTAATGCATTTTCTTATCCAAAAAATGGGCGTCTTGTGTGGTGAACAGAGACTGAGATCAAGTAGGAACATCTGAGCTCCAACCGGAATGGGCCACTCGACTCTGTGACCTTGTGTCGCTCTCTCTGCCTCTCTGAGCCTCACATTCATTCTTCATCAGTAAAACCAGTGGTGATGTCTCATCATAATCTGAAACATCTGAAAAATCAATGACTTTGCATACATTTATTTGTTCATCCATTTCTTTAGCAAACATTTGTTAAATATTATTATGGCGAGACTGTGCTAGGTATTGTGGGGAAGAGAAAAATAAAACACAGCCTTGCCTTTAAGGAGTATATGGTGTAATGGAATATATAAACTATATGAATTATTTATTTGGTATTAAAATATAAAATTTGAGTACTATGTGCTCAATGAATGTAAATTCCTAAGAAATGTGCAAAGAGTTTAGAGAAGAAAGGGATTATTTATCAGCAGGAGACAATACTTAGAAGGCTTCATGAAGGAACATTTTTTTTAAGCACTGAAGGATGGATAAGATTTCAACAAGCAGGAATGATCTAGATGAGGAGAGGCAGGAAAGCATCCAAGCAAAGGAGAGAGGGAATGATTAAAAGATGCAAGGAAAGGGAGAATACATGAATCATGTTCTGAGAACAGACAAGAAGTCAAATGATTGAACTGGTTGGAGCAGAGACTTCATGAAAGGAAATGGTGGCAGATAGCACTGGAAAGATAGTTTAGAGCTGGGACACACAGGTTTCTGACATCAGAAGAACTAAAAGGCAAGAATCTTTTGAATTAGCTGAGTATCAAGGATACAAACATGAACAAGACTTGGCATTTGCAACCCAGGAATTTCAACTTTATTCAGTGGGCAGTAGGGGACGCCTGAAAGTGAATGAACAGGAGTCAATATGACTGATTAAGAGCTTCAGGAAGAGGACTTTCACTGCACCACATGGGATAGATATAGATGACGAGAAACTGGAGCTAGGGGACTGGATGAGAGGAATCCTGGTATTCCAAAGAGGGAGTATTGGACTTGGCTTTGCTTGGTGGCAGTGGAACTGGAAAAGGATGAAACAATTTAGCCCAGTGGCCCTTAAACTTTTTGAGTGATAGTTCTCTGAGATTCAGATAAAAGCTATAGACCCATTCCTCAGAAAGGGTGTCTATGCATGGGTATGCAATTTTACATGCAATTTCAATAGGTTTACAGACATCAGGAGGTCATTCAGGGACCCCAAGTTAAGAAATCCTGATCTAAAAAGAGATTATGAAGATTGGATCTATGGAGTGTGTGCCATAGATTACAGAATCGAAAATGCCTTTGAGGTTATAAGCCTGGGGGTTTGGGAGAGCTGCAGAAACAGGGCTGTCTGCAGGGTGAGCTTCATGAAGACAACCGTGATCACATCGTCCTCTGCACTCTCCGCCCTCGGCTGGGAGCTTTCTCACGATTTGGGTCTTGCCTTGTCCACTCTTCTGAACCCTCTAGGGGGGGACTGGATTAATTTTAGTGAATGGACAACAGTTGCTCCAGATTTAATACACATGAACATACACAGACATTATTTGTGACATAGAACTCAGGAATCAGCATGTCTCATTCTTATTGTATTCGTACAAGTTCTTGCACATTTTAATAGTTGGAGATTAATTTCTCCAATTGGTATTCTAAACATGATGAATGCTTTCAGTATTCATGTGGCTCTGATATAAAATTACATGGAAATTCTAGTACAATTTCAGTAATTAATGTCTGCCAGTTATAAAGGGTTACAATTATAGCACTCACAGGGACTTATGCAGTATATGAAAAATATACAAATAATCAGAGAAATTAATTTTCTATACCCAATCCTTCTGATTAATAAAAAAAATCTAATTACCAGGTAATCATAAGGTGAAGAATGCTAATAAATGGCCAAAACAGAGGAATATTTAATTTTTTCAGATTTCAAAAAGAAACATTTCTTTCTTTCTTTTTTATTTTTTACTGAGGCAAGCACATTTTACAAGAGATCTAATCCTTAGAGGAATGATTTATTTTCAGATAAAAAGAAATATGAATTCACTTAGGAGTCTAAAAATTAAATCATTTATAATATCAATAAAATATTAAAGTACGTATCATGGAATTTTTTACATGACAGACATTTGGCACAACTTTGTAGTTTGAAATCATAAATCATCAAAACAAAAATTTTGGAAGAGGTTTTCCCTAGAAATCATCTAGTACAGCATTTTCCCTTTGCAAATAAGGAGCTGAAAGAGAAAATTTTGTTATTTTTAGTGTTCAGTGACTTACTAGAATAACAGGTACCCTAAATTTGGAAGGAACCCTTTATTTCACTCTGGGGAAGAAGGGTGCCTCTGTGGCCAAGGGTACTGACTGGTTCTCTAGTCTCTCACACAAGAGGTGTTGATGAGGCAAAGTGTGTATTTTTCATGTGAATTAACTTTTTCCAATATAAGGGATAATAAATTAGTAGCATTAGATTCTATATTCCTAATATGTATATAGTCTTGCTAATGAAGTAGGTAGCTGTACTATACCTTACTAAGTAGACACTTAATCACAACTTTATAAATCCTACTGAGTACTCTTTCTATCTATAGGATTTCTCCATATAGTAGGAAGGTGTCTGTTGTGTCCGTACCAAAGGAAGTAGCTGGGATCAAAATGTGTTACATTGTGTCAGACCTAGTAATTAGATGAAATTGCAAATTTAAAAAATGATGGAACCTGGTTATCTCATTGCTAATGACAAGATAGACAATACATACATTCTTCCCAATAAGTGATCATATAACTATGAATACAGAAAATGCGACAAAGAATAAGTTTAGGATGGGAGGTGGTCTGGTCATTGGTTTTTGCCACAAAACAACGAATCTAAAAGGTTCCTTGTCTACGGCAGCTATGGCATTACCTCTGTGATGTCTTTGTCTCTGGTGTCTCTTTTATGTCCCTAGGCTGTCTTAACCTTCTTAGATGAGTTTCATAAAAAAGAATAATACTATTTCAGATCTAGAAGGGACTTAGAAGGTAGTTTTTACTGAAAGAATGCTCCAAGATAACCACATCAGAATTAGCTGCCATGTTTCTTAAAAAGAGAATACCCAGATGCCACCTCAGATCTGTTCAATCCAAATTAGATGTGCAGGGAGATGGGCAGCACAGTCTAAACAAGCTTTCTGGATGATTCTTGTACCTGGTAAAGGCTGAGGTCCATTGGCCAATGGTTCTGAAAATGTGGTCTTAGACCTCAGAAACTGGGAGGACAGTACACAGCAACTTCTTCTAACAAGCCTCTGGGTGGTTCTAAAGCAAGCTAAAATTTGAGAACCACAGATTATAGAGAATCCATCCATTTGACCTAGAAGGAAATCAAGGCCAATGTAAGTAATTGGCTTGTTCACTTTAAACATGGCTTATAATTATGAGCAACGAAAAAATCAAAATGGTTCTTTAGAAAGCTATTCCTTGACGTATTTAAAACTTGAAGTAGACCACACACATATTAAAACTTTCTATTCCCCTCATATTTGTAGGTGAAGAGAATGCAGATATAACAGTGGTGGTAAGGATGGAAGGAATTTTAAATTTAATTTAAGATGTTTGGATTTTCTTAAAGGTTTGGAAAACTGTCATCAAGATTATTTGCAAAAATGAAAGAATTACCTTAATAATACCTGAAATGCTTTGCATTCACTGGAACAAAGACTCAAATCTGAAGGACTGTGTCCAGCATTTGTGGCATGGAAGAACAATTCGTATAGTTTTGTTATTAGAAATGAGTCTACAAAATGTTCAGTATTGTTCAAGTTTTGAATAGGACATATACTTGCAAAATATTTTATGATTGCCCATTCAGACATTAGACCTGGAAAAGAAATTCATTCCGTTTGTGAGGCAGTCAGTGTTTTTGCCAAAACAGAAGCTGTGGTTATAACAAGGCCTGCTCACCTGCATAGTGAGAGATGCAATTCTAGTCAAGCACATCATTGCTGAAGTCAGCACTTTCAAAAGTCCCCCCTTTTAAAAATACAATTTGGCATCTAACCCATAATAAACTTGGCCAAAGAAGGAACACAGAACTGTGAAACTCATCTGCAAATGCTATGCTTTATGTATCTTGTTTCTTGTAATAACTCTCAAATTTCTGAGTGTCAATGAAAAAAAAGGGTTCCAGGGGAGAGATGGTCCAGCCTTGAGGTCCATATCCTGTCATTGATTTCTATGCAACACTCTCATCGACTTCAATGGGAGTTCCGCACTTGGATCAATGTCAGGATATGGGCCTTTACATTTAGATGTGAAAGTGTTTTAATAGTGGTTGGCAAACTAGTGATGAATTAGGGTGAAAGACACAAAGAATTGTCTGGAAATTTTCAGACATCTAAGCTACACTTAACCATTGGAAGAGTAATTATTATTATTATTATTATTTTGAAAAAGTCAGTGGGAAGTTTGCATATGTTGATTTTGGCCACCAACGGTCCCAGTACACTATAAGTTACTTGAGTCTATTCTGGGTTTGTTATAAACAGAGTGTAAAGGAAGTCCTTACGTGACCAAACCATTGAGTTAAATTGTCCTTGGGACCCATGTGTAACAAAAACGTCTGCTTTCCTCTCTTGACTGGAGGCTCATAGTTAAGATTCACCTTCGTGATCTTATGACTCAGAACATTATTATATCCCTGATAATTTAACTGAAAAGTTTAGCTATTTCATCCCTCAATTGGATCTAAATCCATTCAGGCAGATAAGAAACTAAAAATAGAATATGAAAAATGAATTTTCACCACAATGAGTAATCCATTGTAAGTGCTTAGCGGCCATAAACATTGGGGAAATTTTTCTCTTAGCAAAGTACATAAACATACATACTAAAATATCTATATAATATATATATGTGCACATATGTGCTATATATATATGTATACTAGAGTATCATATATACACACACGTGTGTGTGTGTGTGTGCGTATGTACTAGGAAAGTTTCTTTTTCCAGTGATAAAGAGAAAGAGCATTAAAAGCCATAAAGAATATGGGCTCTCAGTCTCCATCTAAGTGAAAAGGTAAATAAAAAATTCTGAGTCTTCTCCCTTCTAAGCCAAATGCTTCATGTCAGTTGCTTCCTTCACTAGCCTCATTTGCTAATCATTTTGTCTTTGCTACCCCGTCTTCTTCCAGCAAGTTACATTACTATTTGTATTTGTTATGGAATTTCACTGAATTAGAGTCTAGATTTCCACTGTGAGCACTCCCAGGGCAGCCTGTAATCATAACAAGATAGCACCTAATACTGAGTTGGGAGCCAAACAAGGATTCTCCTGTGGGTTTAATTATTTCATTAAGTGACCATTCTCCAGGCTTTAGTCTGAAGAATATTTTTTGTAAATGTTTTCGCTTCCTTCAGTCTAAATGAAATCCTGTTATAAACATCTCTTTTCCTTTCTGACCTGTCTCATAATCTTCTACTGCATGATCATCCATTTGAGTCGGGGGCAGAAGTTCAATGTTTTTTATTTCACTTTTATTTTGAAAACTTGTCTCCCCAATGTTCTCATTCATAGAGCAGTGTACAGTTTAAATTATTGCTAAAGTCATACAAATATGCTCTTCAAACTTCATCTACATTCTGATGCATAGTAACATGGTTATTTCTAGTACAGAGAGTTATATTTAAAAGAAATTTAATGAGTGAAGACTTTTGCAGGAAGGAGTGATGTATGATTTTGATTCTGGGCTTTAGAGGGAACGGGCTGGCACTTACGCTTCCATCTTTCTTGTACATCTCACACTAAACATTTCAGATCCTTACTGCCAGGGTTGCAGAGATTAGGTACTGGAAGAGGACATATGTGGGAAGGGAGGAGGAAAAAGCCTGTGCCAGGAAAAAACAGGAATGGGAATATTTTTGTTAATGGAATGGTTGATGACCTCGTAATGACAACACTACCTAAATGTGGGTACAGAATAAAGGGAAAAATGCTAATGCCAATTGAGACATATAAAATGTGGGTGTTGCCAAATGAATGTTTTCTCTGTATATATGTAATTCAATGTTTTACTAGTTAGTATCAATCTTTTTAAAAATTGATTTGATTTTTAAAGCAAGGCTGTCTTCATAATTCTTTGCACAGATATTGACAGGCAAATTCTTACATAGACCTCTTTGGTAGTTTGGTATAACTAGCTTCCTTAAGTAAACAGCAAGTGAGGTATTGGTATACAAAAAGCATGAAAAATCTAATAATTATCATGGCACCAGTTTTAAGCAAGGGACATGCCAAATAGCATTCTAGGAAACCACAGGGAATAGATAGTTACCAGATAAAAAGGCAAATGATTAGCTTCTAATTTCCAATCTCACTAACCTGGTATTCCCATTTACTTTTTCAAAATGTATAAAATTTGACTTATATGTATCATTTTACTCATATATTAAATAGTTATCAAACTTGTTCCTTCAAATTTCAAGAAAAATAATTAAAATATGTAGTGTGTTTGGGATTCTTTCATGAAGGAAACCCTAGACCCAAGTAAAGTACCATTGCTTTTTATCGTTTTTAAAAATGCAAGCTTTAGAATAAATTAAACCTGTAACCATTTCTTTTAACTTTCCAAATACCAGGTATACCATATATGATATTTTTATACCAGTAGCAATACAGACATGAACTGATAGTTTCTTAACTTAAAGCCTAAATAACTTTGCTTAAAACATATAAAAATTAATCTGGAAGACATCTTTTCACAAAGTTACACAGATTGTGCTTTTAAACTCATTTAGTATGAAGTATTTTACCAGTCCTCTTTAGAATGCTCTTCCTCCTTATCAATGGGAAAAAAATCTAATATTTATTTCTAAGTGCCTTGCACATTATAGATGAACAATATTTTATTGAATACATGTTGATTCAGTAGTTATCCAGAAAAGTTAGTTGTTACTTGAAGACTGAGTTAGTGGCTATTATCTGTGCAATTTTAGTTTGTGCTTTCTTTGCTACATGGGAAGATTAAGCTTTTTTTCCTCTTGCCTCTTTTGTGTGTGTATGTGGGGAGGGGTGAGGTACAGCTGATCAGTGTGTAAAGCTTCCTTCAGGGTCAGTGCAAACTAAAACTGGTGTCATTTCAAGTGATAATCCAGTGAGATTAACTCCACAAAGAAACAAAACAAAATAGAGCAAGTATGTGGGTGGGTGTGTGTGTCTGTGGTGTGTATTGTGTGGGTGATAGAGAAAATGTACTTAATTCTCTATTCTGAAGCTGAGCAGCAGCTCATAATACAACTTTGTGGATTTCTGCCCTTTGCTACTAACCTCAAAGGTACTGTGCTCATGCAAACCAAGTCACTGAGTCCTGTTAGCTTGGGCCTATAACAATGGGTTTGCATTTGCTAAGGAGAGCCCCAGCCAGTAATTTTTCTGGTGCACAGCTGTGTCTGGGCACACAGCTGTGCTTCCTGTGAGCCCTCCCACATTACACCGTGCAGCTGTGAGAGCTACTTGGCGAACTGCTGGGAGGGAGTTGCAGGGGCTGCTGGTGACAGCAATCTGCTCCCACCTGACCTGAGTCAGGATTCAGCACTGAATGTGAGACACTTGTCACTTTCATACTTGGAACACATACAGATGTGTGCTCTGCAATTTTAAGGGAAAAACTTAGGTCTGGTTGTCTTAGGATGGTTTACCAACTTTCATTATGGGGGTTCATTCGAACCTCAAAATCATACCTGCTAATAGGCTCCAGATTATGTTAATCAATTTCCATATGAATAGCTACATCAATAACATGTGTGTCAGTCTAAGTGTATTTGAAGACTAGAGAACTTCCCTTTTATTATTTTAAACAAAGTGCTAGTACATGTATCTTTGAAAGTAAATCATATTTAAATACACTGTACTAAGTCAGAAATTACCTCCTGTAAATACTGATTTATTCTTAAAGGTTAACACTTTTGGCTTATATTTTATTATTTCATATATTAGTTAAATCCTTTCTCACATTAGCTAAAAAGGTCTGTGTGAATACTAATGCCTGCTTAATATCATGCCAAATTTGGTAAAGAATATCAAAAAAAATTTTTTTTAACCCTATTATCTGATTTCAAAGGCGCCCAAAATATAAGCCTGAAACATGTTCTTGCACTTGATTAAAGCCCCAGATTAATGGTAGAGATGAAAAATCCAAGAGACGAGCCACCTGAAAGAGGAAGTAGGAATAGTGTTTAAACATTAGGGCAGTTTTAGGGTGAAAAAAAATGTAAAATTGTTCTAGCAAGTGAAAAGAGAACTTCACGAGCAATGACTCAAAGGTGGGGAAGAAATTTTGACATATTTAGTAGAGAGATGAGTTCTATGAGGCAGAGGACGCACGAGGTATTGGAGACGCAGATCAGACAGATAAAGAAGAGGCAGGACATAGAAAGTTGTAAATGTCATCACATTTGATGCTGTGGAAATCTGAAAATGTTAAGGGTTTTTAACTTTTAAGCAAAAAACCTACCCAAGTTAGGAAGGGTGAAGTATGTGTCCTCAGACCCTCTCATTGGGCCAGATTCGAAGTAAATATTCAGCTAATATTGAATAACATGTTCCTGATGAATCAATATCAGAGAAGTCCTAAACATAAATCAATAGTGAATTTAATTAGTATATCTGTCAGAGTTCCAGCAAGAACTAAACATATTCAGTTGGGGCCACTGAAGAAATGTTTTAGTGAAGGTACTATTTACAGAGGTGAGGCCAGATTTAAAAACCAAGGGTGGTCGACATACCCTTGGACCAACGACATAAGGAAGCCATTACCTCTGTAGTAATGACCCCATTACCAAGGGGTCAGAAGGAGGACACAAGAGTTATTGAGCTCTGTTGAGAGTTGGAACCATGTAAGAGGAGCAGCTAGACAGAAGCCACACTATGAGTACCCATGCCAGAACTGAGTAAAACCAAGAAAGGAGTGAGAAGACTAAATACTTCAATCTCTCTCCTGCACTATGGCCTCCCACTGGTAAGCCTCATTGGCCAAACTCAACCAAAAGCCAGAGAGCAAGGAAGACTAAGTGATGCATTTTATGGAGATCAGCCTCCCAGGGCCTAGAGCAGGGCTAGGATGGTCAGAGAACTGGATCCTGGGGCAAAGGGAATATAACCAGCAGAAAGTGTGTAAGATTTATTTTTACTTATTTCCTAAATTTGGAGACAAAGATTTTGTCTAAAATTTGGCTTATACAACTGAATTCATTCTCATAATTTATATATGGCTAATTAAAAACAATTACACTTTTCTTTACTACACCAGAATGCTCTGGTTATGAAAGGGTCTTGATATTGTGTTAAAAGTAACATGGTAGAGGTGGAGAAAGACAAGTACCAAATGATTTCACTCATCTGTGGAGTATAACAAAGCAAAACTGAAGGAACAAAACAGCAGCAGACTCACAGACTCTAAGAAGAGACTAACAGTCTGTGGGAAGGGGTTGGGGAGGGTGGGTAGGAAAGAGGAAGGGGATTAAGGGTCACCATAATTAACACACACAATGTAAGTAGGTCACGGGAGGGCAGTATAGCATGGAGAAGACACATAATGCATCTTACTACGCTGACGGACAGTGACTGCAGTGGGATAGGGGAACTTGATAATATGGGTGAATGTTGAAACCACAATGTTACTCATGTGAAACCTTCATAAGATTGTATATCAATGATACCTTAAAAATAAAAAAATAAAAAAAGAATAACATGGCGGGAAGTCATGTATAGATAGCTCACAAGAGGAGACATTCAGATGGCCAATAAAAGCATGACAAAATATTTGACCTCATTAGTTATCAAATAAAAATTAAGACCAATATGATTCCATGTTTTTCTGATCCATCTAGAATGACAGGGAGAAAGGTGGATTCTTGGAGTTGCTGAAAGTGTAGTCTGACAGCACTGGTTTACGTTGATGGTGAGAGAAAATTAGTACACTCTTTTGGGAAATCAATGTTGTGATTTTTATTTTTAAAAAGGAACTAAATTCATTCCCCTGCCCTAAAAATTTTTATTTAGTGGAATTTGTCCTATGGAAACAGGCATGTAAATGTATATGTTTACTGTTATTAAAAAACACAAAGATTAGAAATAAATACCAATTTGGGAATGGTTTAAAGTGATGGATCTTATTAAAATAAGTGAATGAAGCTGTTTTGAAGGAAATTTAACAGGACAAATGTTAATTATGTAAGTATAGAAAATACAGAAAAAAATGACCATTTAGCAGAAAAAATGTAAAAAGATGAAAGAATATAATGATGAACACCAAAATGTTAACACTGGTCATCTCTGAATGGTGGGTTAATATTAACTTATTTTTCTTTCTCCTTTTCTGTATGTTGATTTGTACCTTGTAGATGTGAGAACTCATACTCCTCATTCATGGCATATTAATCTCTGAAGCATTTTTTCTTCTTTATTCCCTTTATCTCTGATCCTTGCTTCCATTACCTTCCTGCCCATAGCCAGCCTTTAATGACATGACGTTTATGATTTTGCATGTAATTTTACCTTGTTAAATGTGAGTTGTTTTGTGTGTATGTGTTTTTAATTGTAAAAAGAAGTGATATTGTGCTGTCAATTTTTTTCTAATTTTTTAAAAATTCAGCACTTTTTTAAAAGATCTTTCTACATTGATGGGTTTATACCTAGTCTCCATTTCTTACTGTAGCTTAATGTTTCATCTAGAAATAATATGGACTAATTTTATAATCAGAAAAATATAATACAAAATACCTTCCTAAATGTTGGATTGGCATTATCCAATCCTGCTATTAATCTTTAACTTGAAGGAAAGCTTTAGATGCAGGGGTCTCCAAGACACCTTTGAATAACTGCAATTTTTACTAGAAATTTATTTTTCAAGAAAAAATTATCAGGAGTCATCATTCCAAGCTGTGGCTCTTGAATATTTTATTTATGGACTGAGTAACAAAGTCAATCGTGCTGTACAGAATGTTAAATATGTTCTAGAATAGCAGTTCTCAAACATTTTGGTCTTAAGAACATTTTTCAATATGAAAAAATTACTGAAGGCCTCAAAGAACTTTTCTTTATATAGATTATGTCTGTTGATATTTACCATATTAGAAATTAAAACAACTTTTTAAAATATGAAAATCTATAAGCACATTCATTAGCTGTTAGAAAATGACATTATCACATGTCATATACCTTCTGGAAAATTCTACAGTGCACTTGTGACAGAGTGAGAATGAAAAAGGCAAACAATGTCTCAATATTGTTATCAAAGTATCTTTCACCTTGTGGAGCCCCTGAAAGTCTGGGCACCAGGGGTCCTTGGATCATACTTTGAGAACTGCAGGTCTAGTGTGTTTTATTTAAATGAATTGACACACTTGCGCTAGATCCCAATTCAGAACCCTGAAAGAGCATTGCAGTGGCCCAATCTCACTCAGCAGGTTTCACCTTAGGATTGTACTATTGTCACCACCTTAATTATGTAATGCTTACAGTTAAATTTCTTCAGTCATTGCTTTTACATATATATTTTTTTATTATTGGGCAACAAATAGTGACATAAAATGATGAATGTATTTTCTTATTCAAAAATCAGGAGGCTGGGTCTGACGTAGGTTTTTTTTCTGGTTATTTGTTAGTTTAGTTATAGGAAATATAAAGACATAAAAATGAAATCACCTTCCTAGATACTTCAACACATTGTCCTTATTAAAAAGAATAACAGTATATGAAATCCAAGTTTCTAAGTTGTTTTAGCTCTGGAGGCTAACTCTGGCTTCTTAGTCAGCTAACCAATGGCACCTCTTCAGTAAACTTAACAACACCAAGCATGATCGGGCTAATACTGAGGTGGGGGAATACAGACCATCTGCTAGTATTGACATTGTGTACTGGTCTGGATACATGAAGAAACTGGGCCCCAGCAAGCCTTCCAAAGGTATTGATGTATGTTGAACAGAAATGCCCGAGCTGATCATTTACTGAGTGCCTACAGAATGCACAGACCTGTGGGGCTGTTGGTTAAACTGTACATTAGGGAGAGAGGCCACAGAACAAATAGATAGGCAGGTTTCTTCTCCTGGATGAGTTCAGCTATCTTGTTGAGTAGGTGCCAGTGGGATAAAGAGAAGAAACCAAAAACACCTCAGAATGGAAGTTTAAGAGGGGCTTAACCAAAATGCTGGGAAATCATAGCAGTACCAAAATACCCGCACACAGGCCGCCACTGAACAAAACTACCACATAAAATGTGCTTTGGAGTCGCCCACCGCCCCTGTCTCTTCTTCCATTGCCCTATTCCAGTAACTGAACAAAAGATTTCTTAAGAAACATGGCAAGTCATTCATCAGGATCACCACCATAGTTACCGTTTGTTGGGTCCTTGCCGTGTGCCAGGTTCTTAGCAAGAGTTTTGTGTGAATTATCTCACTTCACATGAATTTTCAGAACCACTTTATGAGGTGAGTTCTACTATTTCCTCTGTTTCACATATGCGAAAATCGAAACACACAAAGTAAAGTAATTCACCCAAGGTCACACAGCAAGTAGGTGGGGGTGCTAGAGATTGTGTTACCCTAACAGAAGGGTTTGTGTTTTCAAAGACGACCAAGTACAGAAGGTAATATTTTACCTAAAAGAATAACTCTCTAAAAGTGAGATTTTAGTCCTTTGATCCCCCTTACCAAGGATGAAGATGGATTTTTGAAAGAAAAGAAAATAGTTTCCTTCTGATCACTTCAAATCACAAAACCTCTGAGGACCTGTGCTTTGCACTTATTGCTAGGAAACCTCATTGAAATTACCCTGGGATACAGGTGAAGGAGAATTTTCTAAGTACACTTTGTAAAATAAGTTTTAAAACTAGAAATGCAAAAGTATTTGCTGCACTGAGATTCAGAGAGAGTCCACAGCAATAAAGTCGAGGTGATAACTGTAGTCTCAGAAGAGCTGTTTGAATAGGTTTGACATTTCATTTGCTTAGAATTGTCCTAATTCCATTATACTTTTGCATGTAATGTGCGTAGCTTGTGTACCAGCAAGCATTGCCTAAGAAAAAGATGGCTCTTTGAAGTGTGAACTCTTTATAACAGAAAACATTATGACCATGGAATGAAGAGGATTAAGTAAAACACATTTTGAGCCCCCACAATCCAACGCATGGCATGCTTGCGCCACCTTGTGGAATAATATATACTTGCATTTCTTTTAGGAACCTGAAAATTTCTTTTCCACGTAGATTATATTTAAAAGAATTAGATTAAAGGAGTAGCAATAGAATTATAAACTACTAGGTGCCTATTATTTTGTTTCCTTAGTTATAACATTGTAATTAAAGCACACTTATGATGCCAAAAAGCAGTATATATGCTTATAAACGTTATACTATTTTGGTACTTTAAATACTACCTGTTATTTTAAAAATTATTTTAAAAGAATAAAATAATCTTTTTTTCCTGCCCTCCCACACAAACGATTCCCCTTGTGAAGGGGATAATAATTCAATTATCATTTAAGGCAATACAAACAAATATTTCACACATAATCTTTTATTTTAAATTCAGTAAATAATGCATATTGTTATCAGTATCCAGGGTTCCAGAGGTTTTTTTCATTTAAATATTAATATGCATTTTTAAAATTAATAGATGTGTGTATAGGAGGTCTAGATACCATTCATAATAGATGCATGTAGGGAAAAAAAGGCAAAATCTGAACTGACTGATAGAACTTTCATATTTAAAGATGGCCCAAGTCAGTTTTCTCTTAATTTTGCTTCATTCTAGTCAAACTAAAAAGCTATAGAGTTTAGATAAAGAATTAACATATGCAGGCATTTTCACTACATCATGCATTTCTGAATTTCAAACACTTCATTTAAATCTAAAGGGATAAAATCACAACACACCATCTCCCAAGTCAAATGAAGAAGAAAGGAGCTCCTCCCTTTATTTTCTGTGTGAAAGCTATAATACCCCTATAAACAATGAATGCTCCAGAGGCTGAGTGCTATTATATTCCAATCAGATATCTTTTAACAGACAGTTAGACATTGGAGATGAAAATAAGGTGATAAAATATCATTTGCTCATAATTAAAGTGCCCCTATTTAAATGACAAGAGAGTTCCTATACTATAATCAGATCAGGGGAGAAAATTCTTTAAGAAGATGGTATATGTGATTTGGTTCATAAAAAAGCCACAGTCTGTTGCAGAGGTTTTGAAGAAGTATTATTGAAGTCATAGCCAATTTTTAATCACAGGCTGGGCTTATCCTTAGCCTTCCTCTCATTTTCCACCTTGTCCACATAGCACTCTCCCAGGTAAATCCAACAACTCTTTTAATACTAGTCTAAAGGTAAATAAAAGTATTTCAGATATAACAAAATAATGTCTTTGAATTAAAACTGTCAGGAATGTGAGGACTATTGGCTTTGAATTTTGAATAATTTAAGCCATCAGAAGTAGCATGATATTAAAGAAAAAGCAGTTTGGGAATGAGCAGGCATGGGTTTGAATCCTTTATCCAACACTTACTAGCTCAGTGAAATTGGCAACATACCCAGTCTCTTAGAGCCTTGGTTTCCTTTTAAGTAATACCAATACAAACACAACAGAATTCCTAAGAAGAAAGAATGAAATAGCATCAGGAAAGCAATGGGTGCATGCAAAAACAAGAGGAAGCAAGGAATGTATATTGAGCATTTAATCTTTTCCTTCAGTGGAATAAAAGACATGGGCAGACTAGACTTAATAGGCTGCAAGCTTAAACTCAATGAAATCTTTGGATTAAAATAGAAATGCAAGTTAACATATACTTAGACTTAATGGAGTTAGACAGTGGACTTTGAAGACATTCAATAAATTCAACAAATGGTTTATCTCATTTCTGTCCCTTTCATTTTACAATACAGTCATAACAATTTATTCTTGTTGAAATCCGATTCTTAAGCTAGAAACCTAGGAGTCTTTCTCATTTCTACACACTTCCTCATGCCCCAACAGAATCTATTAGCAGATGTGGCCAATTATATCGGCAATCCATTTCTTAAATTCTCCTAGTTGTCTCATTTCCTCTGGTGTGCCTTTCCTGGGCAGGTCATCTTCATCTTTAGCCTGGTATATTCAAACGGTCTCCTAACAGACCCTCTATTCTTTTATTCTTGCCTTCTGCAATCTGCATTTTCATAGAGTAGCCAGGGTGTGTGCACTTTCCCTCTGTCTCCCCAGTCCTTCCCTTTGCATGTCCCTATTCCTTATTCTGACCTACAATACACTCTGTGATGTGTCCCCTGTATACTTCTAGGACCCTGCTCCAGGTCATGCTTTGCCAGTGCTGTTTCACACTGGCCTCCTTTGGGTCCTTGCCCTTGATGATCTGTCCCTGCCTCAGGGCCTTTGCCTTGCGCATACTTCCACTTCTTTTTGCCTGGCTAGCTCTTTCATTTTTTACATCACTTCCTCAGCAAGGCCTTCTGCTGCCCTCCCCCCAATCAAAATATCCTTTCCTTCCTTCTTCCCATCTTACCTATATTAGAGCATAAGTTATGTACCAAGAACTATTCTGGACATGGATAATATGATTACTATAACAGACAAATATCTCTAATGTCAAGGTGACAGGTGCTTGCAGAAAAGTGAAGCAGAGAATGGGATGAATAGTAGGGTAGGGAAAATTACAATTTTAAGTAGTATGATGAGACAACTTTTCCCTGAGACAGTGACATTTGTATAAATCTTAAAGAAAGCAAAGGGATTAGAGAAGCAGTTACTGAAGGAAGTTGCTACGGACCAAGGGGGAACAGTTAACACAAAGGCCCTGGGATAGGAAAATGCCTAGAATGTTTGAGAAACAGCAAGAAGCCAGTGAGTTTGGAGTGGATTCAGCTTTTGTCACAGCACTTACCACAATATGTAAGTTAATTAATCCTTTTTCCTGTCCCTTTCTCACTGATCTCCAGGACGGAAAGTTAGTTTCTGTTTTATTCTCTAATGTATTCAATATCCAGAGCCCTCAATACCATGGCTAACACGTCGTGGACAGCCAGTAAAGTTGATGAATGCATGTTTTCTTAGCCTGTTGAAATTGAGAACGAATGACTCAAATAGGACATGAGATGTGGTGGGGCTGGTCTAGGTTCATGAATTCCTATGGAAAAGTGTTCATGTTAGAGAAAGAGGTGCTGGCTGACTGTACAGAGGCTCACCAGAAGTTTCCCACACATGGGGCAGGGCCTTCGAGAAACAATTACACGTTAAGAACTTGGCTGGAGGCCCTCAAGTGATAACAAAGGAAATTGCATGATCTTGAGAGATTCCTTAGAGTAATTGTAGGTGTAGTGATGAATTACCCCTCCCTGCCTTGAAGCTGTTTCTGTCTGCAGGATGAGAGTGGACACCTGGAATCAGTGCACCTTCCCTGGGGCCTGGGCTGGAGAGAAGCTGGAACCCGCTTGTCCTTGGCCCTGGGGCCTGGGCTGGAGAGAAGCTGGAACCCGCTTGTCCTTGGCCCTTCCTCTTCAGCTCCCACTCTCTGAAAACATCTTTACAAGGTTAGGGTAAAACGTGGCTGGGGAGGCCGTTCGTTTGTTTACCTTGGTTAACATTCTTATTTCTGTGGATACAGGCTGGTCATCACGATTTAATTTGCAAAGAGGCCAGCCTTTTTACTGGATTGCTTTCTAACTTAATATGAAAATCTGAAAAAAACAGTGCCTCATGATAGGCAATATTTTAATATAAGGTCAGCCATGTTATCATCTGGAAAGAAACATATGTGGCATTTCAGCTGAGGATGCCCCTGATGGGCGGTCTGGGGCAGATCTAATGAATTCTCAAATTCAAAAACTGGATCATCCCCAATGTTTGCGGCTGAGTTGTCGTGACTGCAGTGACAGGCGGCCCCAGGGAACCATCTTTCTTCTGTCGTGTGGGTTTTGAGCAGATGCTGAGATGCTGCTAGGTTTGCATTCAGGGTCAGGAACCCAATATCCACCCTTTCCCTCTCAGACTGTCTAATTCTGGGAGTGTTCTTCTGCAGTCTACCAGGGTTGCCCTTCCTTTCCTCAGCCTTGCCAGCTCCCACCTGAGTATTTATTTTCCTACCTTCCCTCTAGGTTTAACTGGCTTGTGTTCATTCTCACAGTTTTAGCTGCCATCTGTACTTCATGTCTTCCTAAAAATCTAAGCCCACCAGCAGGGATTGGTAGTTTGAATTTAAAAATAGTTTCCCTGACACGTTGTGCTTGATTGCGTATTATGCGGACTTTCCAGTTTTTCTAGCGATATGCGGATAGTCGGGATGGCCAGACCATGCCTGGGAGGCAGAGGCGTGGCCTGAGAATGGCACGGACATTTGAAAATTCCACTTGAGTGGCATCCCTCCGAGATAATGGCTGGAGAGGTTAGTATTTTTGCAGTGGAATCTCGCCCAATTCAGTGACCACATAGAATTAAAAGAGATGTCAGATATTTTTGAAGCATCTTGACGTGAAGCATTTTGAATGAGGCAAGAGAGAACGTGGAAGGCTCATTTACCATAGCAAAAGGTGATCAGTTTATAGATAACAACTTTCTGTATATTTTAAATTTTAATTTAAATATCTTTTCCAAGAAGGTTCAAAGTAATGTGATGGATAATACATTAAGTGTAATGCGTAGAAAGCCGTATCTAGTCATCTGTCTGAATATGTTGCATAGGCTTTTTTTTTTCTCTCCCTGGGACCAGGAAAAAGCCCAAAAGACCATTTGTTAGTGCCATCAGGCAGAGGAAGAGATACCGATTTCTGAAAAGCAAATCCATCCCAGGACTAACACTTGGCAATGTCAAGGCCCTAAGTGCCCTGTGGGTCTTTTGAACTAAAAAGCCCAAGTTCATTTCAAGTGGAATGAGAAACAGCTGAATGACTAACTCTGGGTGAGGCTGAGGGAAAGATAAGGAGGCCTGGGGTGGATTGGTAAAGCAGAGCAGAGTTACAGACAGAGAACCACACAACACATGGTCCCAAAGAGGACACTGGAGACAGGAAAGAGGCCACTGAACTTCTTTAACATTGAACAGTTTCTTGAAACATTTGCTTATTTCCTGACAGATGTTAAGAATAAGGTAGAGTTATATTAAAAGCTGCTTTCAAAAATATATATTTCTGAAATATATATTTGTATGTTGAACATATATTTCAGAAATATATACATATTTGTATGTTAAAAATAGATGTACATTATTTGAGACAATTATTTTAAAATCACATAGCAGAACAATTATATTCATGTACTTTATTAGGTCCTTGGTCACATCTGTCTCTAATAGAATGGAAAAGCTTTCAAGACTTAACTATCCTACAATTTCAGAGGTGTTCTTAAATATATTCAGGCAGCCCTTTAGACTTTGTGGAGCCTATGCCATTTCACCAAATGGCTTATATGTAATCATGCATATTTTCATCTGATTTCATTTATTTTATGAATCACATGTACTGTTGCATCATTTTAATGTGTTTTCTTCATTGTGTACAAAGTCCTGAGGGATGGGTGCAGGGGTGAGGGGTCAGGGGTTCATAATTCTGCCAGACAGATTGAACAGGTAAATTGAATATGTTTAGCATCTTTCACTGTTGTCTCCTTATTTATTCTAATCCCTTCCTTCTCCGTCAGTGAAATTGATATTTTTATGAGAATTTGTTTCAGAGCTTGAACAACTAGATGCCTATAGAGGGTTCGGTATCAGAGGAGCTAAATTTCAGGATGGGTGTGAAAAGTCACATAGAACTCTCCAGCCTGAGTTTAGGGACAAGTCTTAAGAATCCTTTACTGTGTCTTCACCTGTTACTTCTCTCCACCCTGAGAATGTGTCAACCTCAACCCAATTCCCATTTTTTTTCACCTTTAGTCTTTAGCACCCTGAAATATGATGATGATCCCTCCACAGCCCCTGAGTTCTTGTGTCTCAAAAGTCTTCAGCTACTAGTTGATCAGCTAAGGCCAGATGGCTGAATGCAGTACTGATGTTCCAGGTGGATTATAAGCAGGCAGACCATGCACCTGCTTAGGGGCATGGGAAAAGCCAGGTCCCCAAAACATAAGACAAAATTTAAATATTCATAATAGCTAAGGCTTATTCTCAGCTTACTAAGTGCCTGGCCTTACTCTTTAAACCTTCTCAGCATCCTATGAGGGATACACTACTGTAACCCTTAGGAAACAAAGGCACCAAGAAGTGCATTGTCGTCCAAGTTGCAGAATTAAATGGCAGACCAGAAATTTGGACTCAAGCCATCTGGACCTAAAGTGCAGACTCAGTCTCCTCAAATGAAAGAATATGATGTTCAAGGGCAAAAATCCTCTTGAAAAAATAAGATCTTGTCTAGAATAACAATTATTTTATAGCCTAGAATTATTTCAATTTTCAGCCTATCATGGATTTGTATAGGGAAAGCACTGAAATCTCTTCTGTGTTAGGACTCCAGAGTTTTTAATCTGACTTTGGACCACTTTTTTGCTGTGAGGCCTTGGCAGTTTAAGCCTCTAAGGCTCAGTTTCTTGGTTTATATAAACAAGATTTAATTGGGGTGTCCTATAGTGGTGTTTGGAAGACAAAGTTAGCATATTTGCAGCAAACTGTAGCACAATACACATTATAAGTCCTTACAAAATGGTAGCAATAACAGCTGTCATTTAATGAGTGGTTATTATGAGGTAGGTAATGCTCATATATTTTCTGAAGTAACTATGGACTAAAGTAACTGTGGAGAGACACTAGCTGTCGAACGCCATCGAGTTAATAGAAGTTTAATAGGACGCAGATGATACCTTCTTTTTCCTGGTTCTATTGTCTACACTTATTGCAAGACTTCTGAGTATCACAAAAATATTTAACTTAGTATACTTCTTAAAAAGAATTATTCCTACATCACTGACCCTTAAGAAAACATAAGAGAATACCAATTGTATGTCAGCCTTAAAGAATAGAAACTTTGTACAAATGGGTAATTTAATTCTCTCAGAATGTTTAAGTCTGGTTTTCTTATTGCCTAGTTTCAAAAGAATTCTATGTTTTATGACGAATATGTCAAAATTTTTTGTTCTTCGGGGTTTTAGTGATTTCAGTTTATAATGCAATGAACATTTAAAGAAATGGGATGTGACTTTCTGAACCACAACTGAGACACTTTATTTCCAACTGGTAGGTATAAATTAATGCAACAAAGGGCAATGCTTTTTTTGGTCTTATGTGAAGTTGAAATATCTAACCTTGTTTCTTCTTAGAGATCAAGAAAATCTATTGACTGTAATGAAAATACCACTACTGTCTCCTCCTTCAGCATCATTCCTGATGCTCTGACATTTGAATTTACAAGTTGGCTTTAGTTTTAACAGTCATTGAAAATATACATTTTTAAATGCCAACACTTGAGAAGTAATTCCCCTTTTCCTAGCAGTTTACTGGGGGCATGTAGTCACATGGTTTTGCCTTCCTGTTGACCTAGAATGATTTGGAACTGTATATTGGGAAAAAAGAAATCCATAATTTTAAAGTGATCTGATCTAGAATATTTGTGTACGTGTGTGTATATTTGTGTGTGTATATAAACTCAGGTGCTTTAATTAAAGAAGCAGTATGTAAGGAAGAAGGTGTAAAAGCAAAGGGCTTTCACTGTGAGCTAGCTGAGAATTCAGAGGTAAATTATTTCAGATGGCAGAAGTTCATAAAAATATAGATGGTGATAGAACAAAAATCAGTCAAGAAAAAAATTGAATTAAATTAAGCACCAGGGGCAGCTCATTAGATTTCATTAGGATTGACAAGAGGGTTTTCCTATGGTTTAATGAAGCACTTTCCGGGTTCCTGTGACCTCCTGGATGTACTTGTACAATGACTGCCAAACAGGCACGGGAGTGTGACAGTCCTTCATGTTTGCATTAATGCCAAAGACTCTTAGAAGTTAATGAGAGGGAAATATTAGAAAAAATTTCAAGGTTATTCTCATACATAAGAATATTTATGCACAAGGTTATTTATTTAGCATGAGATTATATCTTAACAACCATAAGTCTTGTTGTACAGAGGACCCTGAGTGATTTCCTTTCACTTCTCAGGCTTCCATTAGTCTTTTTACTTGTATTATATCAGAGTTTCCATGAATACAGATGCTTTTTTTCCCCCATAGTTTTATTTTCTTTTCAATTGGAAGTAAACAAGAGTACATATTTTTTCCTCTGTTTCCACTAGGTGATGTTTTTTCCTCTGTATCCATGAGGATAATAATAAACAAGTACTATACTTATCCTCAAGGAATTTTCTTACACATGGGTGTGGGAATATGTCTCATGTTTGGGTAGTTTCAAAGTTCAGTATCTAGTGATGGATTCATTTGGCCTTTCTTTTAATTTTCTGATGGAATAAATCACATCAATAGATTTCTTAGTGACATATTCCTACATTTCCAGGAAAACCCCACTTAGCCATGACACCTGATTGTATTAATACACTACGGCAGTCAACTGACTGATGGAGTAGCTATTCAGAATTCTTCATTTAGTGGCCCTAAGTGAAATCAATCGATAGCTTCCCTTTTTTATAATATTTTAAAATTAAATTTAGGTTCTAAGGTTTGTAAACGTCAGTGTGGAGATGCCTTCAAAATGTTTCTGTGTTGTAGAATGCTGTCAAAATCATCTGCTCTTTGAAAGGTGGGCAGAGCTTAATGGAATTCATCTACACCCGGCATCTTTCTTAATGCTCAATAAAGCCTTTTTAGACTCCATATCTTCTTAAGAAATCCAAGATCTCACTGAAATGTCATCTTATGTACTTTGGCAAAAATTGACCCCGAAGTTGAAATCATTGAGCTCTCTTATTCACTGGAGAACAATTTGTCATTGTTTTGTAAGTTGATTATTCCCATACATTGGACTCATAAGTTCCTAAGAGGAACTAACAAACACCAATATTCACTAGAAAAGAATATTCATGGCAGCACTGTTGGTAATAGCAAAAACTGGAAACAACATAAATGCCCACTAGTAGGAAAATGAATAAATAAGTTGTAGTATGTTAAGTTTTATTATATAAAAGCAAAAATGAATTAACACACAGAAACATCGTGTGTAACATTAGGTTGAGTCCTAAAGCAAGTACCAGATGATTCTCTTTTACAAAAAAGGAAAACAAAACTAAATAATACTCAGGCATACCTATTTAACTAATAAATCTACAAGTAAGATAAAAGGACAAAATTCAGAATGGCATTTATTTCTGTGCAAGAGGAGTGACAAGAAGAGATAGAGGAGTAACACCTAAATAAATGTAATCAGTAATAATATTCTAGATCTTGGGCTAGGTAGTGAGCTTATGAGTATTCATTTTATTGATTAAAAACAAATAAAATAATGAAATTAAATGAGAAGGCCATGCCTGACAGTGATGTTTTTTTATGAACCATAATGAATCCAGTACCCTGTATCCAAGACTTCATATACATGTGCGTGTGAGTGTGTGTGTATGTATGGGTCTTACTTCTTAAAATAGTTCTGCCTCCGTATAAGTCCCTTAGTTTTGGTCTTCCTCTTTCTAGTGATAGTGTTTCCCTAAATAACTTTCAGAATTTCTTTGCCTACTTCTGTAAGACTGTATGGAAAACTCCAGTGCTCATGTAGATCAGTTGTTGAGTTCTCTTGGATAGAGAGAGATAGTGGGAGTTGTTGTTGTTGTTGTTTTCTTTTTCCTGGTGGGGAGTCTAGCCATGCACACAGTTGAAGCATATCAGGAGACACCTTTTATTTTCAAAGGCAGTCAGAGCAAGACAGCCCCCCTCTAGGGTTATCAGATTAGCAGGAATTGCAGTGTCTTTTGGAACTAGGTACACAGGGCAGGCGGGGCATTCATTAGTCCTGCAGTGCATCAAGGTGACCCACGTCACTCTGAAGAGTGGCTCTCTTGTGGAACCTGTTGTGTACCAGGGACACCCAGGAGAGGCCAGCTTTCCACAAGTAACACTTCAGGTGACTGTGCATTATATAAGGCAGATCAGTTTTTCTAGTATTGGTTTAAGTCAGTGGTTCTAAACTTTGGTTGCATGATGAAGTCATCTGGGGGATTTTAAAAGGTCACCTGATACACAGCCCTAATTCAGGATGACTGAAATCAGAGTTTCTGGGAGTGGAACCCAAACATCAGTATTCTTTAGATTTCCTCAGATGATTCTAATGTTCAGCCTTTATATGATAGATACCATGGCTTTAAGTATAAAAGCAGATTAAGTAGAAGATTTAAATACTTTCTTTTGGCAAATTTACCTATGTTACAGTCATACTAGTAGCATAGTCTTCTCTCCTTCCATAACCTAATAATAATTATCAAGTTTGATTTAAAACCAAGGATTGACCCTAAAGAATGCTTCTATAGGTTGACTGATTTCTCCCTGTGGTAAATACTGCTTAGTTGCCTACCAGTATACTTTACTTCTTTAGTTTATAAAATCCTATCTTTTTCTTCAAGAGCAAACATACACTCAGCTAAATCCATACCTTTCCGTCTGTCTGGCCGCTAGGAGTAGCCTTGTGATGCAGCTCTGGCCAATGAGATATAGGGAGAAAATTGCTGGCTGGGACTTTTGGAAGCATTTTCCCTTTCTTGATAAAAAAGAGTAGGTTAGGCTGCCAAAGCTCCTTTGCTCTTACCTCTTTTTCTTGTCTGGAAAGGAGGTGCAGCCGCCGTCCTGAAACTGCAGTGCCAGAAGCCACGTTTTAAGGACTGCAGAAGGTTTCAGGAGGCAAGGTCCCTGATGCCATAGTTTAGCAGCTGCACAAGCCCAGGTCTGACCTTCTTGTTATAAGTATCCCCCTCCTTATATAAGACCTAGTACTTAACCATTTTTAATTTTTGATACTTACAAGTGAACACATTTTTTTGTAGTGTTTTCTAAAGGTTATGAATTTTTCAATTTGAGTAAATAATGATTTTAAAGTAGTCCGAAGTAGAAGAATTATGAGAATTAGGTGAGGAGGTGGCAGAATTTGCCCTGCCATTATAGACCAGGGCCAGCTAGCGTCCCTCAGGACATACACCTGAGAAACTCAGCAATAACCAAGTGCACGTCCCACACGGAGGCGGTTCTGTGAACCATATGGATTGTTAGCATCTCCACTGAACGGGGAGCTTCTGAAAGTCATAAACTCAGAGCCACCCAATGGTGGCTTCTAAATGGTCTATATCCCCTAAAATTCTAAAATAAGTAGACACCTGACATCAGGCAACCATATCTTCCAAACACCTCCTCTGGAAGCCTGTCAGCAGTAAAGCTCCTCTGAGTAGCGGTATTGTGAGAGCCTGTGAACCTTTACTTGGCTGATCCTTAAAGCCTTAAAGGATCTAATTCCATAATGAGAAAAGTTGTTTCTTTTTGAATAGAAGCCAACCTCTGTGTAACTGGTATGACTCGCTAGAACTGTGCCCTATGTATTCTGTACCTATATACAGAATAAATTTAACCTGTTTTTGTACAATTCTAAGAACATTCCTTTGAATCTCTTCCATAGATCTCAGGATCCATATTAAAATTATCCACAACTGCAAACTATTTGCTTCCTGCCTCTTTTTTCCAATATAAACATTTACTCTTAGCTGGTCACGTAGGTGTCCTTATTATATTTGATTTTGTTTAAATGTCTCCAAAGATAGGCATTTTCTGAATGGTTCTTTAATATCAGCGGATGGAATGGTTGCTTTCTTGCTTTTTTATAACTCTCTTCTATATAATATGTAAGGACAGTGTTTTCCTCCTTCGTACTTCCTGCATATCAGATCTCTCTACCTCTCCTCCCCCAAACTGCACTACCATTTTTCTTAGTTTTCAAATTCTGGGCAGAGGTCGATGCTATGATTACAGATATCCCAGAGAGTAAATGAAAGAGAGGTGATCAAAACTGATATTGAACAGTACAATGATGTCTTGCTAGAACAAGGTTTTTACTAAAAAATTGAAAATATCTTGCTTTCAGTACATTAGCAGTCTTGTTAGTTAATTTCTGGCTGGAAGAATTTTGCAGCTCAATGTGGTGCTTCCACATGCTTCACACTCGTTTAGTTTCATGTGATTACCTCATCAGCAAAATGACCACTTGGTGACTCAGGGAATCTGACCAAGATGAGGAATGAGCAAGTTCATATAAGGTCTCCTGTCTTTTATTATTTTTCTTTCTTCTCTCATCCCTTCATTTTCTCAGATCTCTAAAAGTTCAACTCTTAGGAAGAAATAGACACTCTGAAGCTAGGGTTTCCTTCTCCTTAATCATGAAAAAGCACGAACGTTCTTCTGTGTGGGGACAAAATTTAAGCAATATGTAATTCATTGAATTACATTAATACCAGGTACCATGTAGTGATGCTTACCGTACAACAGACACTGTGCTTAGCTTGTTGCCTATAATGTTTCTCATGTTTTTATATACAACCCTAGTAGGTCAATACTATTCTCTCCATCAGTAAGGGTGCTGGTGCTTAAGAAGTGATCAAAATCCAACAGCCGGTAATGGCTAGACTACCTAAGATTTGGACCCAGGTAACCTTAACTTAGTTCTCTTGCTTAAAATAAACACTTAACTTCTTTTACTCCATATGCAGAATTAGAATCTTCAACTGGGAAGAGGCCTGAAAGATTTTCTTATCTAACCTAATTTGTGATTGTGTCTCAGCTCTTCTTGCACCCACTAAATGTGGGAAATTCACTTCATCATGAGCAGTTTTTTTTCTCCATTTTCAGAAAATCCTAAAGAGAAATAGTTATTCAAAACTTGCCTCCCTCTGTACTGCTGTGGTTAGGGCTTGGTTCTTACACATGTTGTTCGTAATTATTTAATCTCTTGTAGAGAGGTAGTGTAGTATAGTAGCTAAACCTCATCTGTAAAATGAGGATTGCAATTATAATAATACATGTGACATTGAAATGCTGGTGAGGGTCAAGTAAGGTAATATATGTAAAATGCCTGGAACTTAGTAATGTATAGGAAGTGTTAGGTTTATTCCATCAAAGTTCAAACATTCCTTTGGGGTGTCAGGAATTTCCCTGACCATCTCTTTCTGAAACCATAAAAATAAAATTTCAGCAAAGTGGTAATTGGCTCTTAAGTGGTGAGCCTGATATAAGCTAAGTTTCCACTTTTCTCTTCTCTTTAATCTTTGACCTGATTTGAACTCTAACTTTTATATTCAATTCATTCTTATTTATAGTCCATGTTTGGTTTTGCCCTTTCAGATTAACAACATGTCTGGATGGCCCACCAACATTAGGTCCAGCTTTGACGAGTTTTCATCTGTCTCTATCAGCTCCAAGTGCTGCCGTCTGAATCCAGGTGGTTCCAGAATTCAGGGTCCCTATTAGTGTACTCTGACCCCCAGGCTGTAGGTCAGTCCCCTCTCTAGGCTGAATGACACTTGTCCCATCAATCAGTTCTAATATGACTTAGTCCTTCCTCAACCATGTGTATTTTATCAATGTCTGCTAAAATTCTGTAGTCCAGAACTGGGCAAAATATTCCAAGTGTGGTATGACCTTGGTAGTCTAGGACTGAGCAACCTCATCTTTTAATTAAAATGAGAGAAAGATTGGGCACAATTTTATTTGTGCATAACTTTAAAATAGTGTAAAATGTGAGCGCGAGTGGTGTGTGCTTGCATCCAGGCAGAATATAAAACAGAGTGGCTAATTCTTCCAAACACAGTTTATTCATTTTTCTTTTGTTTTTAAACTTCACAAAAAAAAGTCCATTTGATTCAGTAAATCATAACTATTCCTTGACATTGTTTGATGAGACCATGGCTGCAGGAATTTTTTTAAAATATTGTTCTGTTTTGTCTATTCTCATTTACAGATGGACCTTTACCTGAACAAAAACCTCACAAGATAAGATGAAGAGGAAATAGTTCAGATTTAAAATTTTCTCTTTCCATTTCAATGAAAATTTAAACTAGAGGAGAGGACTGAAAACTTGGCTTACAGGTTAACTAAACTGAAGAAAATATATATGAATTTGCTATCATGAAGGTTAATTCACCTAGTCATTCTCAGTGACACCTCAGTTTGAGGCCATTTTCATCCATCTTGTGTGTATGTATGTGAAGAATTTTCAGCATTAACATAACCGCCGTGACTTGATCTCTTAAGGTTCCTTTCCCTAAACACTAGTACTTGAAGAATACAGTCACTCCATTTCCCTTTTCTTGACCACTTGGAAACATAGGATGCATTGGTTAAAACTTTTGGCAGTACGAGGAACCAACTTAAGCTAGTTGATGAAAAAATACGAGGCCAAACCTGAGGGAAAGGAGAGATCACAGAAAAGATAGCGGCCAGAGCATCGGCAAGAACTTCCGCAGGAGAAAATTATAGCATTTCCTCCAGAGTTAGGTTTCTCAGTATATTGACCCCTTTCATGGTAATATAAAGACTCACAAACTCTGTTTAGAATTTTGAATTGTATATGCTAAGCAAGTGGTTTTAAGTAAGAAGTATTTTATTTTTAGGTCAGTGTATTATTTGCAGTAGTCTCAGCCACCGTGAAGAAATTTCAGAAATTCATTAAGTGTATTTGTCTCACAGGTGGAACTCTGAGCCACGGCGTCCACGTGGGCAGGGCTCTGCTGCACACATCTTCTATTTTAAGGCACCCACCCCCTAGTGCTTTATTGTTTCCTACAAGCTACACATCAAAATCAGACAAAAATAGCATTCATGATTGATGTTTTGAACCTTTACTTTTCTGTTTTATGGCATAAATAGACCTTTATCTTTTTCTTTGAAGTTCTTAAATAAGTATTGTTTTAAAGTGTGGATAGACATTCTTCCTAATAAATGAAAAACTACATATAGTCATTCTTAATATCAATGCTTATGAACACATAGTTTCTAGAGTTCTAGAAACATCTGAATATGCTAGGTCGCAGTTTAAATATGATCACTCTATCTATAACTCCCAAACTCGTATCTTGGGTTCTGACCTCTTGTCTGAGCTCCAGAGGTATTTCTAATGGTCCCCTTTGAATTCTCATTGGCATATCAAACTCAATGTCTGTCTAGAAACAACTTCTTCAGTTTTCTTCATTTTAGTAAATGATGCCTGCATTGATTTAGTTGCATGGAACAAGAACTTTCATTCATTCATTCAACAATTATTTGTTATCTGTTTCTTGCCAGGTGGTATTCTAGGTGTTGGACCTGCAGAAAAAGACTTTACTGTTTCATTTTTCTTCTCCTCCATATCCAAAAATCCATGATCACATCCTGTCCCTCCAAAGCATTCTCAAATATATCTCAAACATTCTCCATCTCCACTGCCCTCTCCATAGTCTAAGTCACTCTGTAGATTTGCTTATAGCCCTTACCAAAGTAAATTTTTCCCTGCAATACAACAATCACCTCCTAAGTGGCACCTCTGCTGCAATCCCTATCATCTTATCAGCCATTTCTACATAGAAGTCATAATAATCATTGAAAATGCAATTTATTCCACTGCTTAATGGTTCCAGGCACATCTAGAATAAAAGACTCATTCCTTACTAGAGACAAGGGACTGTCACTGCCTAACTCTCTAAGTGCAGTGTTCTTTTGGATACCACATTCTGGCCACAATGGTGTTCTTCTGTTTTTCAGTTGTACCAAATACTGTTCATTTCTTTTTCTGGAAGGTTCCAAATTTCCATCATTCTCATCTCATCCTAAATATTCTTTTTTTCAGAGATGTCTTAACTGACTTCCAATTTATGTTTTTATTGTACCATATTCATTTTCTTCTTAGTGATCATAATAGTTTATAATATATATTTACTTCTATACTCATTTTCTCAACTATAAAACTGATGAGTGCAGAAATAGTACCTGTTTTTTTAATTTTAGACCCAATCTTTAACACAATACCTGATACATAGTCATTCATTCTATATTTGTTGAATCAATGAATGAATCATCTTCAGTACATTTGCAAAAATAACAATTTTTCTACCACCATCTAACAAGAGGTTGTGTTTCATCAGCCATGCTCCCTGATTTTAATTAACAATCCATCACAGATATAAATAAATCAATATATAGCTAAGAATAAATATAATTTTAAAAGTGTAAAATGGTTAACCTGATCATGGCAAGGGAGTGATGGGCTGACCATGTGAAGATTCATGGGTGTGATTTTGGACCTCCTCCTGAACCCCAGACTCACCTGACAATTCTGGAACTTCCCAGTCACTATGGCAGGCATCCAAGACCTCACTCCGTGTCCTTTTTCCATCCACAGAAGTTTTTCAGTTGATTTTCTTGGCTTTTCCAGTCATATAACTATGTCTTCTGAAATAATTTTGCTTTCTTTCCAATTTCCATAGCTCTCCATTACCACACCCATCATTTTTGATTCATTAAAGAGCATTGACTTTCTTAAGCAGCTGAACTTGAAGTCTCTAGGGACGCTATGATAAAACCAATTCCTTTTAAGCATACTTCAGAATCAGTTTTTCAACTGCTTAATTGGAATTCTTTATAAAATCACATATACCAAGTTTCCACTCTTTATTTAGACTAGTATATGCCCTAGTATATATACTATATGTAGACTAATAGCCTAAAACAAGTGGGAGAGCACAATTTCTATTTAGAACTTACGATTTGTTTAGACACAATCTTTTATTTTCACATGGTCCATTTGCATTTCATTGGCAGTTTATATTTGTTACGTTAAGAACATGAAGATAGTTCCCTGGGGGAAGGAGAAAAGTAGCAAGGAAGACTAATTTATGAATCCCCGAGGTAAATTTTTGTTTCCAGTCTAGGAAAAAAAAAAAGAGAAATGAAAGCAAATGGGAGCTAATCCCCAATAAGTAACACCTACTTAAAAGTAGAGGAAAGAAAAATCTCTTTTGAATAATGAGCACAGGAATAGAAATATTGAAAGAAGGCTATCAACTGTAAGAATGCTCAAGCACACACACGTACACACCTACTCCCACTCTGTGCCCAGGTGTCATTATTCCTGGTACAGGTGTGGCTGAGGTGATGCGTCAACATCACTGACTTCCATTAGTGCTTAACTAAATGGGCAATCTTTTACATTTCTGTCTGTTTTTGGCAGGACTTTTCTTTCCCTGAAGGAAGCATTGGCTTGAAATGATTATCCCTGTGTTTAAATACTGTGTGCTATTGTGATCTAAGTGCCATTGTAATTCCCTAGTAGTTCACAATTCTGTCACTTTAGACCTGGCTTCATACTTGCTTCAACTTGTGTGGCACTTCGCCCACAAAACTGTGACCATCGTCTTCCTATGTATTTTTTCTTAGCCTATAAAATCTTTAAGGGCAGTGACCATGTTAATCTCATATTTACATCCTCTACAAGGCTTACCATGACATCTTATATGCAGAACAAGCACAATAACATTTTTTATTTGACTTTTTATGTATATATCTTGTCTCTGGACCTAGTTTCATGATTGGCAAGTAAAGTCACTTCTGTTTGAAATTTGTCTAAAGGCTCTGTACATCTTTACAATGTGGTTCCTATAAGACAAAGAGGCATTCCATTATGTATGGTTATTTGCCATTAAAAATATTGCACTGAATGTTACTTAACCTCAAGCCTTGCCAAAGAAACTTATTTCCTCTATTTCCTCTTGCTGTGGATCCTGACCCACTGCCTCTGCTTTTATTCCTTGGTCTGCCACGCTCAGACTTTTCACTTTCCAACCACAGTCCATTTGACCGAATATTTATCTTTCTCAGCCCAGACTAGTCTGAACTGTCATGCCTGAGCTGGAACACTCTGGAACCATTACTGTGGCTTTCTCCATCTTGACTCCTTGTCACAGCTTTCCAGGCTGAGAGCTAATTTAGTCCGACTCAGTCCCTGCGTCAACCATCCCATCTGTGCTGGCTGCCACAAAGTCAATATCCTTGCTTAACTCTACTTAGTAAATGGTGTTCGTAGTGCTCCGGTTTTCCTTCCACCACTAGCCCTGCCTCACACTGGCTTTTGTGACGCATCCTAGCAATTGTGTAGATCATCAGCACCTAACAATGCTATATGTAGAAGGCCTCCAATGTATTTTAGAGCAAAGGCCAATGCTTACAGTAATGATGCAGAAACCTCCTTCATTTCCCACCATCAAACTCCAAGTAATTTTAATCATTCTTCTGGGCTTGAAACATCTCCATGCTTGTGAGATAACTAGAATCTAGGTGACTTAAGACAAAACTTTCTCCTTTCAAACTAATTTATTTGTATGGAGTTCTAAGTTCAGTGTTAAGTGCATGAAACATGAGCTTGATCATCCAGTAAATAAAATTTCAGAAAAATTTTATTTCAGAAAATTTTATATAGGTAATATGTATTTTCTTAACTTAGTTTTCTTGATTTATCATTTTCTTGGGAATATTTTTTTTTTCCTTTAGCTGATTGATCTATTGCTTCTCTTAGGCTCAAGTTATCCACGGAGACCCCACTGAGTTACAGGGATGCTATTTCCTTTGGTTTGGTACCTGTTTATGGCACTATTACAGGGATTTGTTACAAGGTTTTCAATAGGTGTTTCCAAGGGGTGGAGAGAAGTAGTCCATCTCCATATCAACGGGTAAGTACAAGGGCAAGCCAGGGCCTATCTGAACCAGAGAGGTTGAATGGGGTCCTTTCTTCCTGCAGCTGGGTCACAAGAGACACCGGAGAGTAGAAGTGGACCACTGCTTGTAAGAAATAGTTTCTCCCACTTAATTTCTCCCTTTGACTGATTTCGGTTTCAAAGGTATTTTGCCCCAGGATTTCTCTCCCAACCAACGGCAGGTGGCCTCAAGATGTGCCATTGTGACATGCAGATTATTTTGAGCTGAAAACTATCAAGGCCCAAAAGAACAAAAAAGAAACTTTGACCTCCCACACCCAAACTGCATAAAAGGAATTTAAATAGTGGATATGTTCTTGGAAGAGAGCTATCACCATAGACAGTTGTTTATAATGTAAATTAGGTGCAGTAGACAGAGAGGGACAAGTCTAAGACTGTTAAAATTCCTCTTTGTGCCCCCTCAGTTTTTCTGTGTGGCCCATCAAGTGTTTTGTTTATCAAACATTTACTCTTCTCATATTCCTGTGAATGAATTACTTCCCTTTTCCTTTGAAGTGTCAGACCCCTACCTGCTTCTCCTTGGTTCAGGATTGCATATACACATGTCATTTGCCCTGTCTTTGTAACCCATGTCTCAGACTTCCCTGCACATTCATAGTTAAGCTGCTTTTTTCCTCCTGTTAATCTGTCTCATGTCAATTCTTAGACCAGGTAGAAGAACCTCAAGGGTAGAAGAAATTTCTTCCTCCCCAACACCCTGGGTGCTTTGCAGTGCCACCTTACACCCTAAAGCAGTGGTCCTTAATAACTTTTGGCAATACCTCCTTTGATAATGTAGTACCAGATATGTGTTCTTTCCCACCTAAAAATGCGCGTGAAACACATTTTGTTTCCCCAATTCTTCCCCAATTCTTGTCTTCTTGAAGTAGAGTTCAGTCGAAAGACTAGAGAGCAAGAAAAAGCAGTGAGGAATTTATTGGGCTAGAGTGAAAAGTACGCTCTCAGGACCCAGGAGTGGGCTGTCTGGAAACCAGGAGAAGCCCTGCTATTTGGGTTAGGCTGGCATTTATTTTTTCTTAAGACAGCAGGAAGTTATGTCCTTTGATTGACAGGTTGATTGACAGATCTAGGTTATATAACCTTTTCTGTGTGCAGACACCTTACCCATTAAGTACTTAAGCCAAGTCCACAGCAGGGCCAAAACCACAGTGCTAATTAGATTGAAATATATTCTAATAAGATGGGGTTACTTTTGGATATGGTCGTTGGACCTTGTCCATGACCTGTAATCAGGGAAGTCCCTGTGGCCTGGGCCTCTTGACAAGCTAGGTGTCTTTGACTGTGGAACTGGAAACTAAGGAGGGCTTAGGGGTTGGCCAGGGAGGAGTTTTCCTTGGTGATGGGCTGGTCCCTTTCTCTTGCTTATGTCTAACTATTGCCTACCCTAACAATTTCAGGTGTGTTCTTGGACATCCCAAAGCTCATCCATGAACTCAGAAGCTCTGTTCTAAATTCACGTCACTGGGATTCTGAGAGCCCCCTGAATGTTATTTGCATCACAGTTCTTCTACATCAGTGCCAAAGAAGTGATGCTCAGGGATCAGAAACAGTGGTCAATTTGAGATTTATAAAACAGGAAAAAAGAAATAGAATAATCAAAAGCCACACCAGAATTATTTATAAAGAATTGTGACATGTGATGCATTCTATAGATAATAAAGAATAGAAGAGATTGTTCTATAAGAAGAAAGAGTTTCAAAGCATTTTTTACCCTGTCAGTAATTAAGTCTCCAGTGTAGATATTAGTAATAATGTGAATAATGTGAAAAAAGCTTTCTTGATCACAAAAGAAGGCATCTAAAGCCTTCTGAATCAATGAGTCACTGACACCTTTCAGAAGAGAGATAATTAGCAGGTCAGTAATCAAATTTCACTCTTATCAAAGCTTCCTTTTAACATTTAAAGTTTATTATGCATTACTATTTGGAGGATTATTGGGTTTATTTAAGAAGTAAGTATCACTAATTCAGAACTTATTCCACTACTACCTACATCGACAGCAAGGACTGGCAGATCTCATCATTGCACATCCAAATTTCAAATATTAACCAGGCAAAAACCACCCACAAGTTATCAAACAATAGCTTTTAAAATGTCACTCATAAGTCTTAACTTGCATTGCTATATAGGTTCTGTATCAACCATATAATTTTTTTCACTAGGATAGTAAAATTGCCATGTTTTAAAACTTAACAAATTTGATTGCTTTTAGTTTGGAAGCTTGAAGTGAATCTGAAGTGTGAAAATTTACAAAAATTTATCAAATGTTCCTGAATTTAACCAAAGTATATACAGATCTTCCATGCAGAAATGACACTTTAACCAAGTTTTACAGGTTGTCATGACAACATGAGCAGTGTTCCATGAGGAAGGATTTGAGCTTGATCATATTATCAGTTGTCCGGGCAACATGACATTCTGACTTCATGAATGTGTCACACTCTGCCAGCTAAACTGGTTTTAAGATGATTGGACTTATACTGGAGTGTGTAAATGTATGCATCAGAAAATATACATATAATCAGAAAAATGGTCACTGTTTTGAAAATAGACACATGAGAAATAACAATAAAGCTGAAAAGGGAGGCAAATACATATTAAAGTAGGAAGAGAGAGATATGAAAATGAGATCTGGGCATGGGAAATGGGGGAGAAAAGGGAAAAAGGTGAAAAAGCCAATAAAATTAATAAAGAAGGGGAGGATAGCATTAATAAGTCAGAAAAGTTCATTGTACCATTACTGGGTGGGGAAGGTTGAACATGGGAAGAGAGAGAAAGTTACCTTGGAAACAGTAGGGCACCTTGACTGAACAAACAGAAGTGCCCTATTGTGTTGCAACTATGTCATTATTGTCATTATTATCAGGAATATCAGGTGGAGTATCAATCTAGAATCATACCAGAAGCATTTACATGTATTTGACAAAGGAGTTTTGAAGGAAATAGCTTCAAGCTAAATGGATTCAGTACAACAGAAAACAGCTCTTTACATATACAATAACACTTTCATACATAGACAACTACAAATAAATCTCACATCACTCAGAGCAGCTGTGAATATAAATTTTAACTGTAAATGTTAAAAATTATACTCCAAATCTGTCTAAGTTGATATCCAAGTTGATATGCTTCCAACTTGATATCCAAGTTGAAATATGCACTGAGTGATTTTACTTTCTTCAAGGAGTAATTCTGTATTATTGAAGAAATGGAAGTTTGGTAAAATGAGACAAAAGCAAATATACTGTAGATTTCTGGTGTGTATACATGTTTGTATGTGTATATATTTGCATGTGTGTGTGTAAAACTTTTTGTTGTCTTTATTTGTCTTTATATTTACTATTCCATACTTTTAAATTGGGACTTCTTAAGTCTGGTTCCATGGCCCTGAGGCTTTTGGGGTTCAGTGAAACCCCTGAAATCAAATGCCAATCATTGTATTTATATGAGCATGTGCATTTTCTAGGGAGATGACCCCAAATTTTAATCACATGCACAATGACCTTCAAATACAGTAAGAATAATCACGCACTGATGAAAAGTTGTGGTTTGGTGGATGAAATCAGGAAGAGAAGGAAATAGATAAGTGGCCAGGAGTTTTCACTCTGTGAAAGACAGCCATAGGAAAAGGACTCTTGGTTCTGGATAATACCCGATACCCTGAAGCTATTGGTATGCCGCTGATCCATCCTTGAAACTGCCAGAAACATAGAGACTAATGGAGAAAATGCTTCACAGCACTCATTTACTGCCTCATAAGTCACTAAAGCCCAATATAAAGACATCACCAGTGATCATCAGTGAACAAGGCACAGATCCCTGCCTTTCTGGAGCTCACATTTAGCAAAAAGGAAGAGAACTAAGGTCAAAGTATAAATGTGGTGAAATTTAGTTGTCTAAGGATTTCCAGGGTTTTCTCAGTAGCTGACACAGACTAGATGCTTAATTATTACAGAAAGAAAGGAGAGAGGGAATGACAGAGGGATGAAGAGGCAAAGGAAGGAAGGAAGGAAGGAAGGGAAGGGTACATAGAGTTGAGGCAAAAATCAAACAATGGTCTTGTTTTATACTTTCTAACATATCTTATACATTCTTGTAGTGCATATCTGTGGGATACATTTTCACAGATGAAATATTTCAATATAATTGAGTAGAAAGTTAAGTTGACAATCTAACATAGATATCATAGATCTAGGAATGTTATAACACATGTTTTAGTAGGAATTTTAATGTAATAACTTTCCAAAATGTAAACCATGAGGGCAGCATAAAAGGTTATAACTGAAAGAGTCCCTCAAATTGGCAATTCAACGCCTCCTTTTTATAGGGGAGAAAAATGAGTCCCAAAGATCTGAAATGTTTTCCCAAAGTCATAGAGCCAATTAATTGCAGAGCTGAAATGAGAAACCAAATATTCTAAATCAGAGATGAGTTTCATTCAGACTAGCATCGTGAAAAGGTCATGGTAGTCAGGAGATCCCAGTCTGATTGACTTCAAAAAAGATGAAGGCCTCATCAGTTATTCATTTTGTTCAACATTTAATGTAATGTAGAGGTTTGTATTTAAGTGTTTGAATTATGAAAATTTCCCCCAAACTCCTAGCAAATTATTTCTGTGTTGACTGGAAGCATGTTGAGGTTATAACACTCGGTATTTTATGTAACATTGTTGCTCAGGGAGGAGAGGGTTCCCTGCTCTGCTAGTTCACTATGAATTCAGGGAGACCCAATAAGAACAACCGAACCTTGTGTGTAAAAAGGGCCTCATATCAATGTTTATTCTCAGGGCAGTAGGTCCAGTGCTATACTCCCGTCTGCCCTCTCAGTGTCTGGCCCTGGCTCCAGGCTCTGCTTCCCAGGCAGTGCCTCTTACTCTCGACTCCATCTCTGCTCCCTCCTGCCCCCAGCACCAGGCTCTGCTCTCCCCTCTCTCCTGCTTCCCTCTTCTCTCCAGGCTCTTCCACTGTGCCTGTGGCTCCGCTCCCAGCACGAGGCGGAATTCTGTGGGCATGTCTCTATGGTGACTGGCAGACACCACAGCCAATTATGTCCGAAGCTTGCTTGTTTCCTCTCCACCCCTCTGCCTGGCCAATACTTTCTTGACTAACAGTTCTCTCCAGGTGGAGCTCTATTGGTGGTAAACAGCTTACTGCCAACAGGTATGCAAGCAGGCACGTGTGTGTATACAACGAGCAATATTAGAATCAGGTGAGAATCCTTACTGCCAACAGGTATGCAAGCAGGCACCTGTGTGTATACAACGTGCAGTATTAGAATCAGGTGAGAATCCTGGCCATGAAATTTCCATTTTCCCTACATATTTTTTTCAATTGAAAATTGGGAAATCAAACATTGAGAGAGCTGCCCTCAAATGCTCAATGCAATTGGACAGCTCTAGTCCTTATGTTTTCAGGATCAAATAACCAGTATAACTGTATTGTGTGACTACAGATTTATTTTCTTCTGTGAAATTCTCATGTTTTTTGATTGAGTTATTATGTATTAGTAAAAATATGCCATAGAAGTTTAGTTATAATACAGTATATATAAATGAAATATATCCCCTAAAATAGAAATGTATTTGATTCACAAACTCAGGTTATGAATAAGAAAAGGCAAAACTTCCTCTTCTATAAAATACAGGGAACAGAGCCTATCTTCCAGTGCTGTCTTGTGGATTAAATGAGATGGGATAATGTAGTGTGAACATATAATACATGCTCGATAAAAATTTCTCTTCCTTCCTGAAGAAAGCAATTTCACTATATTAGAGTGTATTATCAGTTTTCAAATAAACTCTTAATTAATTAAATTCCAAATCAGAAGCAGCTTACTAAGGCTATTGAAGTAAATGCTTTAAGAGCCAATGTAAATCAAGGGGCCATCAGAGAAAGCAAAATAAATGTTTAAGTTATCACATTAAAGTACTTCCTTTGCTGCCTATGGATCCAGTAAAAATCTATTTGTTTATCTTAGAGGACACGTAGTATTTTTTTTTAATTTTGGTATATCATTAAT
>JAVSCE010011123.1:0-20107 GCA_032199065.1 Smutsia gigantea
TGCCCACAGGTGTGCAGTGAAGCTAATCAACCAGGGCCAGGTGAGAATCCTGACCACAGGAACTCTCATTTTATCCACACACCACCCCATACTGTACCAGAATGCTGCTTTTGTTTTTGTGTATTCTATCTTAGTTTTACTAAAGCAAATGGAGAAACTGTCATTGTACTTGAAGAATTCAGGAGAACTTCATTCAATTTTTACCACCATCTTTGAAAGAGATTTTGTACTAGTTGGTAATTTTGAGAAAGAGTAATTTTCTAAAACAATGTTTTCTTCTAGGAAAAGTGAACTTAAACTAATTTTTAAAAGACAGTTCCTCCCTTAGCAGTGGGAGAAAATTGCTCTTCATCACAGCCACAGCTGTAATCAGTTAGGTGCCAATTACATTGCCCGGCTGCTTCATAATTGTTATTTACATTTCTTAGTGGAGATATTTCATGCTCTTCTTCACTTCCTTTGCTTTTAACTTTTTTGTTTGTATTGATTTTTTCACTAGGAGATCTCCAACACTTTATTGCATTGTTACATAACAAGACTCAAATCTTCAGTGTAAATGGCAAACTTGCTCACTGTAAAAAAATCCTTCTTTCTCAGCTGCTAGATCTCACTAGAGTGCAGTGTTTAATAGGAAGCATGACTGTGCAGTGATGAGACATTTCTTTACTGACAGCACTGAAAAATTCAAACGTATCTTAACTGTCACACCAGCCACAGCAGCTTGCAGACTTAGGCCAGGATTGGCCTAAAGTCTGTTAGAATTTCTTTAAAGATGATTTCATAGGCAAATGAGAAAATTCATTTAATGTTGTGGTGATATCTCCTTTTCCCTTGCCTAATACTGTTCCTTTTTTCCAGTCTCCTCCCATCTTGTGGCTTAGCTCTCTCTGTCCTCATCTCTTTATTCATTGCGGCTTAAGTTTCTGCCTGATTTTAAAGGGAGCAGATAAACTTGCTTTTTTTAAAAATAGAATAAACATGACTTTAATTTAAATTTTAAAGTAAATAACATGCAAATATCTCCCCATTTTCTTTAGTAGTCCAGAGTTTTGCAATCTCAAAAAATATTGGGTCAATAAATTCTTCATTCAAAACTTCACTGGAAGGTTGGTGATTTAAATGAACATTTTAAACAAATTTAAAACAATGTTTTGAAACCTGTAATATCTTTCCAGTTATAATTTACCTTATTGTATTTTCCCTGAGGTAGGTATTAAACACCACATTACACAGGGAATTACCTGAGGCCCCTGAGTTAAGTAAACCTGTTCAAACCCTGGACTCCAGAGACCCTGAACTTGTACCCATACCGTTCCTACCCTACAATTCTCTTCATTCTTTTTTTTTTTTTAGTATCATTAATCTACAGTTACATGTGCAACATTATGGTTACTAAACTCCCCACTTCATCATGCCCCCCCCACCTACCCAATTACAGTCAGTGTCCATCAGCGTAGTGAGGTGCTATACAATCACTACTTGTCTTCTCTGAGTTGTACAGCCCTCGCTGTGCCGCCCCAACATTATGTCTGCTAATCGTAATGCCCCTTTTTCTCCCTTATCCCTCCCTTCCCACCCATCCTCCCCAGTCCCTTTCCCTTTGGTAACTGTTAGTCCATTCTTGGGTTCTGGGAGTCTGCTGCTGTTTTGTTCCTTCAGTTTTTCTTTGTTCTTATACTCCACAGATGAGTGAAATCATTTGATACTTGTCTTTTTGCCTTGGCTTATTTCACTGAGCATAATACCCTCTAGCTCCATCCATGTTGTTGCAAATGGTAGGATTTGTTTTCTTCTTATGGCTGAATAATATTCCATTGTGTATATGTACCACCTCTTCTTTATCCATTCATCTACTCATGGACACTTAGGTTGCTTCCATTTCTTGGCTATTGTAAATAGTGCTGCGATAAACATAGGGGTGCATCTGTCTTTTTCAAACTGGACTGCTGCATTCTTACGGTAAATTCCTAGGACTGGGACTCCTGGGTCACATGGTATTTCTATTCTGAGTTTTTTGAGGAACCCCATACTGCTTTCCACAATGGTTGAACTAATTTGCATTCCCACCAGCAGTGTAGGAGGGTTTCCCTTTCTCTACATCCTCGCCAACATTTGCTGTTTGTGTTTTGGAAGTTGGCCATCCTTACTGGTGTGAGGTGATATCTCATTGTGGTTTGAATATGCATTTCTCTGATGATTAGCGATGTGGAGCATCTTTTCATGTGCCTGTTGGCCATCTGAATTTCTTCTTTGGAGAAGTTTATATTCATATCCTCTGCTCATTTCTTAATTGGATTATTTGCGTTTTGTTTGTTGAGGTGCATGAGTTCTTTATATATTTTGGATGTCAAACCCTTATCGGATATGTCATTTATGAATATACTCTCCCATACTGTAGGATGTCTTGTTGTTCTACTGATGGTGTCCTTTGCTGTACAGAAGCTTTTCAGCTTGATATAGTCCCACTTGTTCACTTTTGCTTTTGTTTCCCTTGCCCAGGGAGATATGTTCATGAAGAAGTCGCTCATGTTTATGTCCAAGAGATTTTTGCCTATGTTTCTTTCTAAGAGATTTATGGTTTCCTGACTTACATTCAGGTCTTTCATCCATTTTCAATTTACTTTTGTGTATGGGGTTAGACACTAGTCCAGTTTCATTCTCTAACATGTAGCTGTCCAGTTTTGCCAGCACCAGCTGCTGAAGAGGTTGTCATCTCCCCACTGTATATCCAAGGCTCCTTTATCATATATTAATTGACCGCATATGTTTGGGTTAATGTCTGGATTTTCTGTTCTGTTCCACTGGTCTGTGGGTCTGTTCTTGTGCCAATACCAAATTCTCTTGTTTACTGTAGCTTTGTAGTAGAGCTTGAAGTCTGGGAGTGTAATTCCCCCTATTTAATTCTTCCTTCTCAGGATTGCTTTGGCTATTCGGGGTCTTTTGTGGTTCCATATGAATTTTAGAATTTTTTGTTCCAGTTCATTGAAGAATGCTGTTGGTGTCTTGATAGGGATTGCATCGAATCTCTAGATTGCTTTAGGTAGTATACCATTTTGACAATATTTATTCTTCCTAGCCAAGAGCATGGGATGAATTTCCATTTCTTAGTGTCCTCTTTATTTTTATTATTTATTTATTTATTTATTTTAGTTGTGAGAAGACACTTCTATTGTGGCATTAACGGTTCCTAATTTGCTAACCAAGCATGACCAAGCAACTCAAGGCAAGTTTTTTGCTTTCCCCAAGCAGAGAAAAAGACTGCTTTTTATAATATGCCATTGAGGACATAAATTTTCCAGCTATATACAGTGCTTGGATTAAAACTGTGCTTTTAGATGTGAACCATAGCTCCAATATTTATTTTCATTTTATTTTTATTATTTATTTATTTATACATTTATTTTGGGGGGGGTCTTTTTTTTGACTTTTTTCATTAAGGTATTATTGATATACACTCTTATGAAGCTTTTACATGAAAAAAAAATGTGGTTACTGCATTTACCCATATTATCAAGTCCCCAGTCATACCCTAATTCAGTCACTGTCCATCAGTGTAGGAAGATGACACAGATCCAGTGTTTGCCTTTTCTGTGCTACCCTGTTGTCCCCGTGGTTCCCCACACCATGTGTACTAAACATAATACCATACACTCCCCTTCACCCACCCTCCTACTACCCCCCCCCCCTTTGGTAACCACTAGTTTCTTCTTGGAGTCTCTGAGTCTGCTACTATTTTGTTTCTTCAGTTTTGCTTCATTGTTATACTCCACAAATGAGGGAAATCATTTGGCACTTGTCTTTCTCCACCTGGCTTATTTCACTGAGCATAATATCCTCCAGCCCCATCTATGTTGTTGCAAATGGCAGGATTTGTTTTTTTCTTATGGCTGAATAGTATTCCATTGTGTATATGTGCCACATCTTCTTTATGCATTCATCTACTGATGGATACTTAGGTTGCTTCCATATCTTGGCTACTGTAAAAAGTGCTGCAATAAAAATAGGGGAGCATATGTCTTTTTGAATCTGAGAAGTTGTATTCTTTGGGTAAATTCCAAGGAGTGTGATTCCCGGGTGAAATGGTATTTCTATTTTTAGTTTTTTGATGAACCTCCATATTGCTTTCCACAATGGTTGAACTAGCTTACATTCCCACCAGCAGTGTAGGAGGGTTCCCCTTTGTCCACATCCTCGTCAGCATTTGTTGTTCTTAGTCTTTTGGAATGTGGCCATTCTTACTGGTGTGAGGTGATATCTCATTGTGGTTTTAATTTGCATTTCCCTGATGAATAGTGATGTGGAGCATCTTTTCATGTGACTGTTGGCCATCTGAATTTCTTCTTTGGACACCTGTCTCTTCATATCCTCTGCCCATTTTTTAATTGGGTTATTGCTTTTTGGGTGTAGAGGCATGTAAGTTCTTTATATTTTTTGGATGTTAACCCCTTGTTGGATATGTCGTTTACAAATATATTCTCCCATACTGTAGGATGCCTTTTTGTTCTGTTGATGGTGTCCTTTGCTGTACAGAAACTTTTTAGTTTGATGTAGTCCCATGAGTTCATTTTTGCTTTTGTTTCCCTTGCTCGAGGAGATGCGTTCAGGAAGAAGTCTTTCATACTTATATTCAGGAGATTTGTCCCTGTGTTGTCTTCTAGGAGTTTTATAGTTTCATGACTTACATTCAGGTCCTTAATCCATTTTGAGTTTACTTTTGTGTATGGAGTTAAACAATAATCCAGTTTCATTCTATTTCATGTAGCTGTGCAGTTTTGCCAACACCAGCTGTTGAAGAGGCTGTCATTTCCCCATTGTATGTCCATGGTTCCTTTATCATATATTAATTGACCATATATGGTTGGGTTTATATCAGGGTTCTCTAGTCTGTTCCACTGTTCTATGGGTCTGTTCTTGTGCCAGTAACAAATTATCTTGAGTACTGTGGCTTTGTAGTAAAGCTTGAAGTTGGGGAGCATAATCCCCCTAGCTTTATTCTTCCTTCTCAGGATTCCTTTGGCTCTTCGGGGTCTTTTCTGGTTCCATATGAATTTTAGAATGATTTTGTCTAATTCTTTGAAACATGCTGTTGGTATTTTGATAGGAATTGCATTGAATCTGTTGATTGCTTTAGGCAGGATGACCATTTTGACGATATTAATTCTTCCTATCCATGAACATGGGATGTGTTTCCATTTATTGGTATCTTCTTTAATTTCTCTTGTGAGTGTCTTGTAGTTTTCAGAGTACAGGTCTTTCACTTCCTTTGTTAGATTGACTCCTAGGTATTTTATTCTTTTTGATGCAATTGTGAATGGAATTGTTTTCCTGATTTCTCTTCTGTCAGCTCATCGTTAATGTATTGGAAAGCAACAGATTTCTGTGTGTTAATTTTGTATCCTGCAACTTTGCTGAATTCAGATATTAGTTCTAGTAGTTTTGGAGTGGAGTGTTTAGGGTTTTTTATGTACAATATCAGGTCATCTGCAAATAGTGACAATTTGACTTCTTCTTTGCCAATCTGGATGCCTTGTATTTCTTTGTTTTGTTGATTGCCGTGGCTAGGACCTCCAGTACTGTGCTGAGTAACAGTGGGGAGATTGGGCATCCCTGTCCTGTTCCGGATCTTAGATGAAAAGCTTTCAGTTTCTCATTGTTAAATATGATGTTGGCTGTGCGTTTGTCATATATGGCCTTTATGATGTTGAGGTACTTGCCCTCTATACCCATTTTATTGAGAGTTTTTATCATGAATGGAAGTTGAATTTTATTGAATGCTTTTTCAGCATCTATGGAGATGATCTTGTGGTTTTTGTTCTTCTTTTTGTTGATTTCGTGGATGATGTTGATTGATTTTCGAATGTTGTACCATCCTTGCATCCTTGAGATGAATCTCACTTGATTATGGTGTATGATCCTCTTGATATATTTTTGAATTCGGTTTGCTCATATTTTCTTGCGTATTTTTGCATCTATGTCTATCAGGGATATTGGTCTGTAATTTTCTTTTTTGGTGAGGTCTTTGCCTGGTTTTGGTGTTAGAGTGGTACTGGCTTCATAGAATGAGTTTGGAAGTATTCCCTCCTCTTCTATTTTTTGGAAAACTTTAAGGTGAATGGGTATTATTTCTTCTCTCTATGTCTGGTAAAATTCAGAGGTGAATCCATCTGGCCCCGGGGTTTTGTTCTTCGGTATCTTTTTGATTAACAATTCAATTTAGTTTCTAGTGATTGGTCTGTTTAGGGTTTCTGTTTCTTGCTTGGTCAGTCTGTTGTCCATTGTTTCTAGTTTTTCCAGCTTGTTAGCCTATATATTTTCATGGTATTTTTATAATTCTTTGTATTTTTGTCTTGTCTGTAGTGATTTTTCCTTTCTCATTTCTGACTGTGTTTATGTGTGTAGGTTCTCTTTTTCTCTTAATGAGTCTGGCTAGGGGTTTATCTATTTTGTTTATTTTTTCAAATAACCAGCTCTTGGTTTCATTAATTTTTTTCTATTGTTTTATTCTTCTCAATTTTATTTATTTCTTCTCTGATCTTTATTATGTCCCTCCTTCTGGTGACTTTGGGCCTCATTTGTTCTTCTTTTTCCAATTTCAGTAATTGTGTCTTTAGACTATTCATTTGGGAATGTTCTTCCTTCTTTAAATAGGCCTGGATTGCAATATACTTTCCTCTTAGAACTGCCTTTGCTGCGTCCCACAGAAGTTGTGGCTTTGTGTTGTTGTTGTCATTAGTCTCTATATAGTCTTTGATTTCTGTTTTGATTTGGTCGTTAACCCATTGATTAATTAGGAGAGTGTTGTTAAGTCTCCATGTATTTGTGAGCATTTTTTATTTTTTTCTAAAATTTAATTCTAGTTTTATACCTTTGTGGTCTTAGAAGTTGGCTCGTAGGATTTCAATATTTTTGCCATTACTGAGGTTCTTTTTGTGGCCTAGTATGTGGTCTATTCTGGAAAATGTTCCATGTGCACTTGAGAAGAATGTGTATCCTGTTGCTTTTGGGTGTAGAGTTCTGTAGATGTCTGTTAGGTCCATCTCTTCTAGTGTGTTGTTCAGTGCTTCTGTGTCTTTACTTATTTTCTGTCTGGTTGATCTGTCCTCTGGAGTGAGTGGTGTGTTGAAGTCTCCTAAGATGAATGCATTGCTGTCTATTTCCTCCTTTAATTCTGTTAGTATTTGTCTCACATATGCTGGCGCTCCTGTGTTGGGTGCATATATATTTATAATGGTTATATCCTCTTGTTGGACTGACTCGTTTATCATTATGTAATGTCCTTCTTTATCTCTTGCTACTTTCTTCGTTTTGAAGTCTATTTGTCCGATACAAGTACTGCAACACCTGCTTTTTTCTCCTTGTTGTTTGAATGAAATATCTTTTTCTATCCTTTTACCTTTAGTCTGTGTATATCTTTTGGTTTGAGGTGAGTCTCCTGGAAGCAGCATATAGATGGGTCTTGCTTTTTTATCCATTTAGTAATTCTGTTTCTTTTGATTGGTGCATTCAGTCCATTTACATTTAGGGTGATTATCGATAGATATGTACTTACTGCCATTGCTGTCTTTAGATTCGTAGTTATGAAAGGTTCAAGGGTAGCTTCTGTACTACCTAACAGTCTAACTTAACTCTCTTGTTAATGTATTATAAACAGTCTGATGATTCTTTATTTCTCTCCCTTCTTGTTATTCCTCCTCTACTCTTTATATACTAGGTGTTTTATTCTGTACTCTTACATTTCCTTTGACTGTTTTTGTGGATAGTTGATTTTACTTTTTGCCTTTAGTTTTTATTTGGATGGTCTGCTTTCTTTGCTATGATTTTATTTTCTCTGGTGACATCCTTTTAGCCTTAGGAATGCTTCCCTCTAGAGCAGTCCCTTTAAAATATCCTGTAGAGGTGATTTGTGGGAGGCAAATTCCTTCAGCTTTTGCTTGTCTGGGAATCGTTTAGTCCCTCCCTCAAATTTAAATGATAATCGTGCTGGATACAGTATTCTTGGTTCAAGGCCCTTCTGTTTCATTACATTAAATATGTCATGCCATTCTGGCCTGTACGGTTTCTTTTGAGAAGTCTGATGATAGCCTGATGGATTTTCCTTTTTAGATGATATTTTTACTCTCTCTCCCTGCCTTTAATACTCTGTCCTTGTCTTTGTTCTTTGAAATTTTAATTATTATGTGTCTTGGTGTTGTCTTCCTTGGGTCCCTTGTGTTGGGAAGTCTGTGGGCTCCCGGGTCTGAGAAAGTATTTCCTTCCCCAGCTTGGGGACGTTTTCAGCAATTATTTCTTCAAAGACACTGTCTATCCTTTTTTCTCTCTTCTTCTTCTGGTACCCCCATAATGTGAATATTGTTCCGTTTGTATCCATCTCACAGTTCTCTTTATATTCTTTCATTCCTAGATATCCTTTTATCTCTCTCTGCCACAGCTTCTCGGTATTCCTGTTCTCTGATTTCTATTCCGTTAACAGTCTCTTGCACCTCGTCCAATCTGCTGTTAAGCCCATCGGTCGCTTGTCTCATTTCTGCGTTGTCTTTCCTCACTTCCTCCCTTAGCTCTTGTATATTTCTCTGTATATCCATCAGCGTGGTTATGACTTTTATTCTGAATTCTTTTTCAGGAGATTGTGTAAATCTGTCCCATCAGGCCCTCTCTCTGGGGTTTTCTCTGTGATCCTTTTTGGACCATATTCCTCTGTCTTTTCATGGCAATAGAAGTGGTCGCTGGTAGGTGCCACGTGTGTCAGCTGGGAGAACAAAGTCCCTTCCTGCTTGTTTTTCTCCTTTCCCTTCTCCGGGCCATGAGCTGGTTCACACACACCGGGAGATCGTCTCTGGGATAATCCCCTGAGCTGCCTGTGTGTGGGGCGGCTTCAGCCTAGCCTATAACACTGCAGGGGTTTGCAATTTTGCTGTGTGCGTTTTGGTCTCCTTGTTCCTTTCCAGCCCTTGTGATGGGTTCTGGGGCCCTTCCCGCTTAGCTGTGCGCTATCCGGGAGTAGATTCTGAGACTTTGCTGTGTGTGGGCCGCTCCTCCCTTGTTCCACTGCTGTGGCGGCTCCGCCGGCGACACTTGCTGCGGGGGAACGAATTTAAGGCTGCTCATCTCTGTGCGAAGCCTTGGCGTGGCTGCTTTGCTTGGCCGCCGGCCAGGGTGTCTGAAATTCCCCCAAGACTCCCAGCCTGCTGTGCTGAGTACACTGGGACGATTTTTTTCCACTGTTGGGCTCTTGTCTCTTTAAGACTTTTAAAAAAGCGCCTGCTTTTCTTTTGTTCCGGGGAGCCGGCTGAGGGGACCCGCTTGCAATCTCTGTCTCGGATCCTGCCATTCTGTTTCTCTGTACTCTTGATACACCACGCGATGTGTGTCAGTGCTTCCAACGCAGATCACCAGGGCTGGTTATTTCACGGGCCTGTGTTTCCACTCTCTCCACGCTCTGAATCCTCTCCTTCCCCCAGTGCCCTAGGGTGGGGGAGTGCTCAGGTTCCCCCGGGTTGCACAGCTTTGTATCTTACCCACTTCATTAGGCGCTGAGTTCTCGCAGATGTAGCTGTAGCCTGGCTGTTGTACTGTATCTTCTGGTCTCTCTTTTAGTAATAGTTGTATTTGTTGTATTTTCACAAATATATATGGTTTAGGGAGGAGATTTCTGCCACACTGCTCACGCCATCTTCCCAGTAGTCTTCCTAAACTTGCTTTTTGACCAGGGGGCCATCATATTTGATCACTAGGCCTACTCCCCTCTCCTCATCTACTAGATCAATAATTTTATTGAACTATTTGTAAAATTTGGATTTCCTAAGCGAAAAAGGACTACTTGATACAAAACTAAAAAATCAAAGTAAGTGATGAAAATTAAGTAGAAATTGCCTTTAAATGTCTTAAAGGTGTTTTAAACCACTAGAGGGAGCCCACATTGTTCTGATTTCTGAATCCTTTCATGTGTAACAGCTTGATTTTATTGGCTATAGGAAAAGATTCCTTCAACCAATGGTTAACACATGCATACCTTTAATGATCTCCAACAGTTTGCTTTTAAGGAGAAAATGGGAGATCAGAAGATCCAGACCACTGTCTACACTGGCGCAGGACACCATGCTCTGTCCTAGTGGTTTCTCACATCACCTTTGTTCCTCCAAATTCTCCAGGTTTTCTCTTTACATCAGTAAAATTCTGTTCGTGTTTTATTGTCTGAGGACAGCTTTGTGCATAGTAATAATTATTCAAAATTAATTGTTTTAATATTCAAGTTATTAAAACAATGTAAAAAACAATGTTTCTTATGCTCAACTTTTAAAGCTTATTTTATTTGTAAATCTGGTAAATTTTACATGAAAAATCACTTGCATTAATATTTGGACGAATGTTCAATAAACATAAACAAATACATTAGGATTCCTTAAACTACCAATATCAACACAAGTTAGTTAACATTGAAGTTTTATTTGCAGACTTCATATATCTGATTCAAACATGTCAAAAGCTTGTCAAAGCATCCTTGCAATCCAACAAGCCAAATCCTCTGAGCATTAAGCAACTCAAATCAAGTACATCTAATTCATAAAAGTAGTTGATTATATTTTATAAGGTATGTTAAAAGAAGAAAGCACAAAATAGCTCAGTGATTCTTTTAAAATGTTGCTGCACCCTTAAGGTAGGGTGTAAACACTTTATCCAAAGTTGTTTACCTTCACTTAATCCCAGGCTTCCTTACCTGCTCACAGGGAGCAGAATTATTATTTCAGACCCATATGGCAGCTGCGTTTACAGACTTGGTGAGGCAGAAACAAGGCACACTATTTCTACCAAGGCCAGTTTATTGAACCCATTTATAGGAGTGGCTTTAAGTAGTAAGACTTTGTTCACCCCTTTTAGAAAATGTTTGGAATTAATAAAATTGTACAGCTTCTACCCCAGAGAGTGACTATTTTCTTTACTGAGAAATTTGAGTTGGTTCAATTCTTCACATACCACTCTCCCCAACCCTCCTGCAAACCTTCTAGAGGATGCATCCCCTTGTGTTTCTTGGTCAACATTCTAGATTGTTCTATAGGAAGTCATATAGACTTAGAAGCTTATCAAGCCTTTGTAAATCTTCATAGATTATCCCAGCCTAATTCAGAATATATACACTGTTAAAGCTAAGATATTACAGGGATAATTTACTGGCATAATTTGTTATGGGTATGTGTGTGTATGCCCGCACATGTGCTCATACACACATATTTTACCTAATATATCTATTTAGGGTTTAAAACAAATCCTGTCTTCAGGTTAATTACATCCAAGGGTGGTTTTAGTATCAATATCTATAGAGTTATAGTTTAGTCTAAAATCTTAGGTTATTCCACCGTCTTCCATTGATTCTAAGGGCACATTTTTTTTAACACCTCTGAAATTGACTGCACTTTACAGCGGCCTCCTCGGGCCGTGCGGCTGCCATTGTCAGTGCTTGGGCCGATGGAATACTTTTCCTGGTAGCGTAAGCATGCAACTGTGGCTTTTTGTGGTTTCAGCAGACAAGCTCTTAAGGACTATTTTAAAAAGGGAAAATGAACCCTGGATGATGCTGGAAACCTTTCCCTGACCCCTTGTAAGATGAGGAAAGCACCAGTACTGAGACTTGCAGAGGGGATCAGCTGCTTGGAAGGGATGTTCCAGCAGCATGGATGGAGCCCTCTTGAAGGACGGCTGCATCATCTGCTGACGCTGTGTAACAGGATTCTGTACTGAAAACTTAGGCGTGGGTGACACTCAGACAAAACTTGATTCAGAATTGTTGGATTCTGAATGTCAAAAAACGAGTATGTTAACTGTAATATTATGCTATGTTTTATATGTAGCATAAGAGTAATGGCTTTAAATATCTTTCTGAAGGAGTTTTAAAAAGCCCCTTCAAATTGGAATCCTAGGTGACAAGAACATGTTGTGTAAGACTGGATGAAATAAGGTAATAGTGGAAAGTGTGGTTTTGCTTCCCATTTCTCACTTTTCTTCCTCTCAGACACCTAGCTTTTTGCCTGCTGCTGTGCCTTGCAAATGTCTTCTTCCTCTGTTCACTGGTCCTGTCTGCCTTCTGACAGCCTGTACTTCCATTGAGACCCAACCTACGACAGACTTCTCTGCCAAGCCTTCATTGGTAAATGCTTTCCCATCTAGGGCATTACTTTATGTTCAAGGTCGTCGTATGGAGGCATATAACATGGACAACATTTGAATATATATTGCTGTGGAAATGTTTTGTGTTTGCTTTATGCCTGGATTCTTCACCTGTACTAGATTGTAAGCTCTTTGTGATAGGGTCTCTGTCTTCTGCAGACCTCTTATTTTACCCATAACGCCTACCATTGCTATGTACTCCTTGGTAAATGCTTGTTGATTTTAGTTCTGCTCTAAATTTTACTAGAAGTCGCCTGCACCATTGTCAGAATTATGAAGACAACTTAGGAGAAAAATAAGGGCAAACCCTTTAACTGTCCCCTCTTCAGTGGTTTCTCTGTGTGAGCTCTGGAACTCCGGTGGAGAAATCTGCTGGTGACCCCCTAATTTCATCTGTGGTGTGATTTTAGCTCCTTCCTCGGGATTCACCACCCCTTAGGTCAATCAGATCTGGGAACTTACTCCAGGGCCCCAAGAACCACAACGTCAAGGCTTTTGCATTGCAGAACCATTTGATGATGAAGGATCACATAGATATGCCCAAAAGGTTCCCAAGAAGCAGAGGGAAAAAAGCTTCTGCTGTCTCCCTGCTCCACGTGCCCATGGCCAGTGAGCAGCTGGATCGAGCCTCATTGCCTTATCTTGCTGCACATACACACTCACAGGGCAACAAGGGCTCAGTACTTAATGCTTTAAAAAAAAAACGAGCAGAGAATTTTATGTTACTAAGTTCTTTTAAAGTAATTACCAGATTGTTAATGACTTTATCCACAGTTGAGGATTTATTCTCATTGGGGCAAAACATGAGTCATTCCATATAAATATAGAAATTAGGCAACAAAATTAGAAATAAAGCATTAATATTAAGATACATACCAGGAATTTCACTTTAGGTCTCTTTCATGATTAGCTTGATTTGTATTGTTTTTTCTTTGAATATATCATAAAAATTTTATTTGGGGTGAACTGTACAGTTCTACCAATGTACTTCCTATGGGGAGCAGCCACACCCATAAGCAACAAGCACATGAAGGGTCTGCGGGGGAGTGGGGGGGGACACTTCCCCGAAGCCCAGAGAAGTGGTTTCTTTCCTAGCTTGCTGAGGAAACACCCGCCTGAAAAAGAGACCTTTCCTCTCCTTTTCTTGGACTGAGGTTTTCTGTGATCAGGAAAACAACAACAGGGCTAATTTTGTCTTCTTTGCTTGGTGTCTTATTTACACTTAAATGTTTAATTTCTCTTGGAAATTATTTTTGTTTTTGAGATAGGAATTTAACTTTGCATAAATGACCATTTATTAAATAAACCATCTTTTGCAGTAACCTAAAATACCACTTTTTTCACACTAATTTTGTGATTCTTTATTGTTTGCTTCACTGATCTTTCTGTCTCCTTGTGAACTAATTTGTATTATTTTGACATGGTTGTTATGGTAAATTTTAGTATTTGATAGGGCAAATTTTTCCCTAAAGATTTCCCTCCTACATTTTTTTTCCCTAGAAATTTGCTGCTACTTCTTATACATTTGTTTTTCTGTATGGACTTTTAAGTTATTTAGTACAATTTCAACAAGATCCACTGAAATTGATTAAAATTGTATTAAATCTGTATGTGAATTTTGGAAAGATTAACACTTTGTGATAAGTTTGCTCATCTAAGAACAGTAGTCAAGGTCTCTGTTTATCAATGTCTCATTGTATGTCCTTCAATAAAATTCTATGGTTTTCTTCATATAAGCTCTTTATCTTTTTTAGGGTTTCTTTTGGTAATTCATTGCTTTTATTAATAGTATTTTTCTAATCAGTTTCTAACTAATGTAAAGGAAAGCTTTTTAAAAAAGTATATCCAACCACTACTAAGCTTTCTTGTAAGTTATAACTGGTTGTTAGTTGTTTCTTGGGTTTATACTTACAGGTGCAATACAGATAATGTCCTTTCTATGCCAATACTTACACCATTTATTTGGTATCTTCTTTTATTGCATTAGCTAGGACCTCCAAAACAATAGTGAATAGTAAACATCCCTGTCTTAGTCTAAACTTCAGTGGTAATGGCCTTATTATTCACCATTTAATAAGTTGTTTGTTGTAGGTGTGTAGTAAATGTCTTTGATCTTATTTGTGTCTTTTCTACTTCTATTTTAGATAGTTATGTTTGCTTGCTTGTTTTTTTTATTAAGTTATTATTGATATACACTCTTATATAGGTTTCACATGAAAAACAATGTGGTTACTACATTTACCCATATTATCAAGTCCCCACTCATACCCCAATTCAGTCACTGTCCATCAGTGTAGTAAGATGACACAGATTCACTGCTTTCTCTGTGTTACACTGTTTTCCCAGTGATTCCCCACACCATGTGTACTAAACATAATACCCCATACTCCCCTTCTCCCTCCCTCCCAACCCACCCTCCCCCACCCCTCCTCTTTGGTAACCACTAGTTCCTTCTTGGAGCCTCTGAGTCTGCTGCTATTTTGTTCCTTCAGTTTTGCTTCATTGTTATACTCCACAAATGAGGGAAATCATTTGGCACTTGTCTTTCTCTGCCTGGTTTATTTCATTGAGCATAGTATCCTCCAGCTCCATCCATGTTGTTGCAAATGGCAGGATTTGTTTCTTTCTTAATGGCTGAATAGTATTCCATTGTGTATATGTGCCACATCTTCTTTATCCATTCATCTACTGATGGACACTTAGGTTGCTTCCACATCTTGGCTATTGTAAAAAGTGCTGCAATAAACATAGGGGTGCATGTGTGTTTTTGAATCTGAGAAGTTGTATTCTTTGGGTAAATTCCAAGGAGTGGGATTCCCAGGTCAAATGGTATTTGTGTTTTTAGTTTTTTGATGAACCTCCATATTTCTTTCCACAATGGTTGAACTAGCTTACATTCCCACCAGCAGTGTAGGAAGGAGGGTTCCCCTTTCTCTGCATCCTCGCCAGCATTTGTTGTTCTTATCTTTTGGATTGTGACCATCCTGAATGGTGTGAGGTGATATCTCATTGTGGTTTTAATTTGCATTTCCCTGATGAATAGTGATGTGGAGCATCTTTTCATGTGTCTTGGCCATCTGAATTTCTTCTTTGGAGAACTGTCTCCTCATATCCTCTGCCCATTTTTTAATCGGGTTATTTGCTTTTTGGGTGTAGAGGCATGTAAGTTCTTTATATATTTTGGATGTTAACGCCTTGTCGGATATGTCGTTTACAAATATATTCTCCCATACTGTTGGGTGCCTTTTTGTTCTGTTGATGGTGTCCTTCACCGTACAGAAAATTTTTAGTTTGATGTAGTCCCATGAGTTCATTTTTGCTTTTGCTTCCGTTGCTTGAGGAGATGTGTTCAGGAAGAAGTCGTTCATGCTTATATTCAGGAGATTTTTGCCTATGTTGTCTTCTAACAGTTTCATGTTTTCATGACTTACATTCAGGTCCTTGATCCATTTCGAGTTTACTTTTGTGTATGGGGTTAAACAATAATCCAGTTTCATTCTCTTGCATGTAGCTGTCCAGTTTTGCCAACACCAGGTGTTGAAGAGGCTGTCATTTCCCCACTGCATGTCCATGGCTCCTTTATCATATATTAATTGACCATATATGGTTGGTTTATATCAGGGCTCTCTAGTCTGTTCCACTGGTCTATGGGTCTGTTCTTGTGCCAGTAACAAATTGTCTTGAGTACTGTGGCTTTGTAGTAAAGCTTGAAGTTGGGGAGCAGAATCCCCCCAGCTTTATTCTTCCTTCTCAGGATTCCTTTGGCTCTTCGGGGTCTTTTGTGGTTCCATATGAATTTTAGAATGATTTTCTCTAGGTCGTTGAGGAATGCTGTTGGTATTTTGGTAGGAATTGCATTGAATCTGTAGATTGCTTTAGGAAGGATGACCATTTTGACAATATTAATTCTTCCTATCCATGAGCATCAGATGTGTTTCCATTATTGGTATCTTCTTGAATTTCTCTCATGAGTGTCTTGTACTTGTCAGAGTATAGGTCTTTTACTTCCTTGGTTAGGTTTACTTCTAGGTATTTTATTCTTTTTGATGCAACTTTGAATGGAATTGTTTTGCTGATTTCTCTCTCTGCTAGGTCATTGTTAGTGTATAGGAATGCCATAGATTTCTGTGTATTAATTTTGTATCCTGCAACTTTGCTGAATTCAGATATTAGATCTAGTAGCTTTGGAGTAGATTCTTTAGGGTTTTTTATGTACAATATCATGTCATCTGCAAACAGGGACAGTTTAACTTCTTCCCTGACAATCTGGATGCTTTTATTTCTTTGTGTTGTCTGATTGCCGTGGCTAGGACCTCCAGTACTATGTTGAATACAAGTGGTTAGAGTGGGCATCCTTGTCTTATTCCCAATCTTAAAGGAAAAGCTTGCATTTCCTTGCTGTTAAGTATGATGTTGGCTGTGGGTTTGTCATATATAGCCTTTATGATGTTGAGGTACTTGCCCTCTATACCCATTTTGTTGAGAGTTTTTATCATGAATGGATGTTGAATTTTGTCAAATGCTTCTTCAGCATCTATGGAGATGATCATGTGGTTTTTGTCCTTCTGTTTGTTGATGTGGTGGATGATGTTGATGGATTTTCGAATGTTGAACCATCCTTGCATCCCTGGAATAAATCCTACAGGATCATGATGGATGATCCTTTTGATGTACTTTTGAATTCGGTTTGCTAATATTTTGTTGAGTATTTTTGCTTATATGTTCATCAGGGATATTGGTCTGTAGTTTTCTTTTTTTGTGGGGTCTTTGCCCGGTTTTGGTATTAGAGTGATGGTGGCCTCATAGAATGAGTTTGGAAGTAATCCCTCTTCTTCTACTCCTTGGAAAACTTTAAGGAGGATGGGTATTAGGTCTTCACTAAATTTTTGATAAAATTCAGCAGTGAACCATCTCGTCCTGGAGTTTTGTTCTTAGGTAGGTTTTTGATTACCAGTTCAATTTCATTGCTGGTATTTGGTCTGTTGAGATTTTCTGTTTCTTTCTGTGTCAGCATTGGAAGGTTGTATTTTTCTAGAAAGTTGTCCATTTCTTCTAGGTTATCCAGTTTGTTAGCATATAATTTTTCATAGTATTCTCCAATAGTTCATTGTATTTCTGTGCTGTTCGTAGTGATTTTTCCTTCCTCATTTCTGATTCTGTTTATGTCGGAAGACTCTCTTTTTTTCTTGGTAAGTCTGGCTAGGAGTTTATCTATTTTGTTTATTTTCTCGAAGAACCAGCTCTTGCTTTTGTTGATCCTTTCTACTGTTTTATTCTTCTCAATTTTTTTTATTTCTGCTCTAATCTTTATTATGTCCCTCCTTCTACTGACTTTGGGTCTCATTTGTTCTTCTTTTTCTAGTTGTGTTAATTGTGTGTTTAGACTGCTCATAAGGGAATGTTCTTCTTTCCTGAGGTAGGCCTGTATTGCAATATACTTTCCTCTTCGCATGGCCTTCGCTGTGTCCCACATATTTGGTAGTGTTGAATTATTGTTTTCATTTGTCTCCATATATTCATCTCTGTTTTTATTTGGTCACTGATCCATTGATTATTTAGGAGCATGTTATTAAGCCTCTATGTGTTTGTGGGATTTTTCATTTTCTTTGCATAATTCAATTCTAGTTTCATTCCTTTGTGGTCTGAGAAGCTGGTTGGTACAATTTCAATCTTTTTGAATTTACCGAGGCTCTTTTTGTGGCCTAGTATATGATCTATTCTTGAAAATGTTCCATGTGCACTTGAGAAGAATGTGTATTCTGCTGCTTTTGGGTGTAGAGTTCTGTAGACGTCTGTTAGGTCCATCTGTTGTAATGTGTTGTTCAGTGCCTCTGTCTCCTCACTTATTTTCTGTCTGGTTGATCTGCCCTTCAGAGTGTGTGGTGTGTTGAAGTCTCCTAGAATGAATGCATTGCATTCTATTTCGCCCTCTAATTCTGTTAGTATTTGTTTCACATATGTAGGGCCTCCTGTGTTGGGTGCACAGATGTTTATAATGGTTATATCTTCTTTTTGGATTGACCCTTTTATCATTATGTAATGTCCTTCTTTGTCTCTTGTGATTTTCTTTGTTTTGAAGTCTATTTTCTCTAAGTACTGCAACTCCTGCTTTTTTCTCCCTATTAGTTGCATGAAATGTCTTTCTCCATCCCTTCACTTTTAGTCTGTGTATGCCTTTGGGTTTAAAGTGAGTTTCTTGAAGGCAGCATATAGATGGGTCTTTTTTTTTATCCATTCAGTGACTCTATGTGTTTTGATTGGTGCATTCAGTGCATTACATTTAGGGTGATTATGGATAGGTATGTATTTATTGACATTGCAGGCTTCAGATTCGTGGTTACCAAAGGTTCAAGGTTAACTTCCCTACTATCTAAGAGTCTAACTTAACTCACTTAATATGCTATTACAAACACAGTCTAAAGGTTCTTTTTTTGTTTGTTTTTCCCTCCTTTTTCTTCCTCCTCCATTCTTTATATGTTAGGTATCATATTCTGTACTCTTTGTCTACCCCTTGATTGACTTTGGGGACAGTTAATTTAATTTTGCATTTTCTTAGTAATTACCTGTTCTGTTTTCTTTACTGTGGTTTTATTACCTCTGTTGACAGCTATTAAACCGTAGGAACACTCCCATCTATAGCAGTCCCTTCAAAATACAGTGTAGAGATGGTTTGTGGAAGGTAAATTCTCTCAGCTTTTGCTTATCTGGGAATTGTTTCATCCCTCCTTCAAAATTAAATGGTAATCTTGCCAGATAAAGTAATCTTGGTTCAAGGCCCTTCTGCTTCATTGCATTAAATGCGTTATGCCACTCCCTTCTGGCCTGTAAGCTTTCTGCTGAGAAGTCTTATGATAGCCTGATAGGCTTTCCTCTGTATGTGGTCTCATTTCTCTCTCTGGCTGCTTTTAATAGTCTGTCCTTATCCTTGATCTTTGCCATTTTAATTATCATATGTCTTGATATTGTCTTCCTTGGGCCCTTGTGTTGGGAGATCTGCGTACCTCCATGGCCTGAGAGAGTATCTCCTTCCCCAGATTGGGGAAGTTTTCAGCAATCACCTCCTTAAAGACACTTTCCATCCCTTTTTCTCTTTTTTCTTCTTCTGGTACCCCTATAATGCAAATATTGTTCTGTTTGGATTGGTCACACAGTTCTCTCAATATTCTTTCATTCTTAGAGATCCTTTTTCTCTCTGTACCTCAGCCTCTTTGTATTCCTGTTCTCTAGTTTCTGTTTCATTTATTGTCTCCTCCACCGTATCCAATCTGCTTTTAATACCATCCATTGTGTTCTTCAATGATTGGATCTCTGACTGGAATTCATTCCCGTGTTCTTGAATATCTTTCCATACCTCCATGAGCATGTTAATGATTTTTATTTTGAACCCCCTTTCAGGGAGAGTCATAAGGTCCATATCATTAAAATCTTTCTCAGGAGTTGTGTTTATAATTTTACTCTGGACCAGGTTCCTTTGGCATTTCATATTTGTGTATGGCGCCCTCTAGTGCCCAGAAGCTCTACTCTCTGGATCTGCTCAGCCCCTGAAGTAATGCGGGGATTGTAGGGGAGTGGTATTGGTGCCTTGGGGGAGGAAAGGGCTGTTTCCTTGTTCCTGGCTGCTATGCCTGTCTCCACTGCCTGAACCAGTGGGCTGAGCACACAGGTATAAGCGTCTGTGCTTTGCGTTTTTAGTTGCTGTAGACAGATCTTCCCTCTGGCTGGCCTAACGCCAGGGTAGGGTTTCCCGGTTTGGAAGCCTGGTGAGGCTGGCCAGGAGAAAGGCGCACTAGTCTGCCTGTCACAGAAGGGGTTCTTGGAGCTGTGTAGGCAGCCAGGGAGCTGGAGCACCTGAAGATCGTGAAGGCTCCCAACCTGCTGGGCAGAGTGCACCTGGACAATTTTGTCTACCTGTCCTTTCTCCTGAGCAGTAAGCTCTGTGCAATCCTTG
>JAVSCE010011124.1:0-38145 GCA_032199065.1 Smutsia gigantea
TTTCCTACAGATAATGTTTTGGTTGGAAAACAATCTCATTCTCTCTGAGAGAATGTATATGATCATCCTGAAAAAGCTTCACATTATTTTTGTTTATATAAGAAACAACTATGAGTTAGGACACAGCTGTATAGCTACTAATTAACATTAGCTCAAGAAACAGAAACATAAAATGAGATTAGCAAAGGAAATGCTAGAATTCATCAAATTATCATCAAATAGTAATAACAATTGGCTTGATAAAGTTATCGTGCTTCTCTTTTAAGAGAGATGACTTTTAATTATTTTTAAAATTCTTTATAAAATTATTCTGCCACTGTATCACAAGGCATTTATACTATCAAGTATGATAATAGGGTTATCCAGCTTCAAGTTAATATGAGAGGACTGCCTATGTTACAGGATTTTTTTTTCCTCTCAAATTGACTTAGGTTTGAATCTGAAAGAGTTCCAGATTCTTTTTATAAGGGCCCAAATTCATCCGAAACATTTAAATCTTTTAAAATTTGTCTACTCACCTTTAATTTGTCAAAAAGGATCTTCCTGTATAAAAACCAAACAATTCAAGATATCATTGTACAATATTAGTACTATGAATACCTACCATGACAACTCAAATATGTTGAATTAACTAAGCTTAAATAAATATAATAAATAGGCTAGACACAGAACTTTTATTGGAGGCATAACTTAAAAGCACAATTTAAACTCCATTAATTATTTTTAAATACATACACATGAGCAAACTATGTCACCAACTAGTTTATAGTGTTGAATATTTAAAATTATGGACTTCTGTTCAGGTGGGAAAAAAATTAAACATAAGAAAGGGAAAAATTTACTTACTAATAACTGTGTAAGATCAGTATATGCAGCTTCCAACCTGCGCTGGCAATCTGGGATCATCATCCGAGACTCTTGCAGGATCTCTGCCTATAATGAGAATCTCTGTGAGACACACAAAGGTGACAGAACTTAGCTGTTTAGCTCACATCTCCATAAAATATCTAAAATGATTTAGAGAAATCAGAAAAAAATTATGGTTATATTAAATAGTTCAATATTTTAAATTATGTTTACTGAAAATTAAAAAGGATGACTATCACTATAAAATACACAAAGTAAAAACTTTAGATCTAACCCTTTTTGGTAATCACCTTCTTCCCTCTTATGCTAAATGAAAATTAAATGGAAAAGCTTTTCATAGAGCATATAAAAAGGCTATTTAAAATAAACTTATTTCTCCTGCTGTCACAAAGCACCTTTATCCAAAATGGGATCAGCTGGTTATATAAATATCTCCAGCATCTTCTGAGTAATAAAGAAAAACAGTGTTCAGATAATATCACATGGAGATAATTACTGAATGAAAAAAGTTATTGAGTTATTGATCACATCGTGTGCACACTGCAGGAGGTTCTCACTGAAAGACAGAGGTAAAGAAAAATGAAAAGCAGAGACCAGCAGGTTCATATTTTTGATGCTTACCATGCATAAAAAGTTATTACTTATCTTTGTGCTTCATTTTAGGAGGCAGATTACTCTCCCCATGAAGTTTGAGCCAAATTACTAACCTGGGACCTCTCTGAATCTGAACTTCTGCCTATTTACTCCTGAAGGCAGACACTGCAGAATTAAACATAGGAATATTTATTCTGGAGGTTATGTCTGGACTTAAAATCCATCACTCAAAGCTGGACTGTAACACATCAAGTCTTAAAATAAGAAAAAAATTAAATCAATGCCTGGGAAACTGAATCAATAAGAGGGTAAATAAGTTGTGTCAGATGTTAGACTTCAAGTAAGTCTTTTTTCTAAGGTACTAGGAAGCTTTATTTCTTTAAACTATTCTCAGAAGATGCAGAGATCATTTTGATAACTATTTTCAGAATAAAATGTTTGGTCAGATACCTTTGGTTAAAGGGGTACAAATTCTGAACTTTTACTAAGAAGCTTTATTACCTAGTTCATGTAAAATAAAAAGGAAAGATTATAATTTAATGGTAACCATACTGTATTTTAACAGAAACTTTAAGTTTCAGTGCCTTCTTCCTTTCCCTAAGTTTTGTCATAGCTCACACTGAAACAAAAATCAAGATTATAATATATAAGGATGACCTCTATCCATATCTATTTTCTCAATGAAAATCTACTGCTGAACCTGTAATTCTTTTACTAATAAGGCACAGGTTGAAAATTCCAAACACAACATCATGACTTTACTTCACAGCTAGTCACACTATGCCTAGATAATCACTACCACTATATTATTTTTGTATGTCTGATTAGTTTGAATATACATGAGAAAAATTAGTGACAGGCACATTTCACTGGGTATGTGATTCAAATTTCTTCCCAATGGAATTCTCTTGAAAATAGCTTATAGGAATTAAATGAGATGAAATCAATATAAAGAATTAGGTCAAACACCTAACAAGCCAAAATGTTGGGTGGTAACATGGTAATTTGTTGCAAGGTGGTAATATGGTAATGTACTACAATTAACAAACCAAAAATCCATCTGTAGAAAGAGAGACATGGTGGTATTATGATAATATGCTAATGAACATATCCATTTGTAGGGAGGGAGGAAGGGAGGAAAGAAGGAAGGGATGGAGAATGGAACTGTAAGGTGATGGATGTTGACTGGCTTAATTGTGGTATTTAAAAATGTATGCATATGTTAAATCATCAATTTGCACATCTTAAATACGTGCAATTGTAAACTGTCAACTATACCTCAGTAAAGCTGGGACAAAAAAGACATGAAGACACTCTGAGAAACAGATGGAGAATCATAGAGTCATAAGGGACATAAATAGCCATCTACTACATCTAATATAGTATCCTCAATTTACAGATGAGTAAGTCGAATAGGGTTATTAGCTGCTTGATATAGTCTGAGTTACAGCACACCCTGATTTCAACTATGGCATGTGAATTAGTGGAAGTAGCAGCCTGTCTCCAAGATAGCCACAATGACCCTGCCTTGTGCAGGCACACAACACACTGCATTTGGGTTGGCCCTATGTGATCAGTGGAAAATGTGGTAGAAGTGGCATTCAGGGACTTAAGACCTGAGTCTAGATCTTAAGGAGCCTTACAGATTCCAACATGGGCCTGCTGGAAAGATCACTTGGGGGGAAACCTTTTTCTCAGGATGCAGTTGCCATGCTGTGAGAAGATTTAAAAAAAAAAGGAATGAAAGGATGAAATTCATGTGACTTGTGTTTTATGGCTATTGTTTAATGGTTAAGGATATAAGGAAAATCTCATGAGTCAAAAATAATCTGGGCCCTTAAGCCCTAACATATCAATAATAATTTTAAGCATAAATCGTCTAAGTTTATCACCTAAAAGACAAGAAATTCACAGATTGGACCCAACTATGTGCTGTCTACAAGAAATTTACATCAAAAAAAATATACTGATAATAAAAGGCTAGGAAAAGATCTATCATGCAAACATTAAAAAGGAAAAAGCAGAACTGGCCATATTAATATTAGAGAGACTTCAGCAAAAAAGTAATTAGTGCCAAAGAGGGATGTTACATAATGACAAAATGATCTATCCATCAAGAAAACATTATCCTGGACTGGCATAAAGATGGTGCCATGAGAGGTGAGAAAGAAACCCCCTTCCAAAACCACATACATTATGAAAATGTAGCAAATACAACAAATCCTGAAAGAGCAACAGGAAAAAACACTGCAACAGTCTGCCTATATCTGGGGAAAAGAGCAGACCTCACAGAAAAGCGTAAAGTACCAAAGCCGTGATCTGGAGGGACCTAAGACATTCCCCCACCACAGCTCACCAGTGGAAGAAAAACAAGAGAAACGGAGCGGGAAGGGGGTGGAGGGCTAGGACTGCTGAACACCCAGCCCTGGATACCTGCTGTGAGGCACAAACCTACATTACATGGAGTTCTGGAGACTAGTGGGGTTCAGAAGCTAAGACCAGCGGAATACTCAGAGACACGGAGATTCCAGCCACTTGTGGAGAACAGACACCCACAAGCAGCCACTCTGGGACAAAAGAAAGGCAGGCATTCTGAGAGACTTCCCAACAGCAAGAGGGCTTTCTAAAGAGGCAATGATTCCACTGAGCTTGCTGCTGAGGCAAAAGGACAGGCGGACAAAAAATCGTCTTGGTGCATGCAGCAGAGCAGGTTGGAAAGTTTCATGAGCTCAGATGCTCCATTCCCTTGGCTGGCAAAAGAGCTCCAAGGCCCTGCAACACGATATGCAGCTTGAGCTCCTTCCTGAAGGCTGGCACCAGCTCACAAACCTGCTGCCCCCACCATTGCGCCAGGACAGTGGGTGGCCATCCCTACAGCAACTACAAGGGCATGGCACAGAGACTCCTCCCTGCATGCTTGGCCCACTGGCCATGGCAGTGGAGGTAGGCACGGCAGCTGGGAAACAGGAAGAGCTCTTTTCCCCCAGCAGGAAACAGAGCCGCTCATTGCAACCTCTGCTATTGCTCCAGGGGATGAGCAGCTCCAGAGAGTAGGGCTTCTGGGTATTAGAGGGGGCCACCTACAAATATGAAATAGCAAAGGAAACTGGTTCAAACCAAAATTCCACAAACACCAGAAAGAGGGCCAAGTGAAATTGAACTCACCAATCTTTCTGAAAGAGATTTCAAAATAAAAATCATAAACATGCTCATGGAGCTACAGAAAATATTCAAGACCTCAGGGAGGAATGCAAGCAAGAGATAGAAACTTTGAAAACTGCAGTATACGAAATGAAACATACAATGGAGGGATTTAAAAGCAGATTAGATGAAGTAGAGGAGACAGTAAATGAAATAGAGACTGGAGAACAGGAATACAAAGAACCTGAGACCCAGAGAGCAAAAAGGATATCTAGGAATGAAAGAATATTGAGAAAACTGTGTGACCAATCCAAATGGGAAAATATTCACATTATAGGGGTACAAGAAGAAGAAGAGAGAAAAAGGGATAGAAATTGTCTTTGAGGAGGTAATTGCTGAAAACTTCCCAAATCTGGGGAAGAAGATAGTCTCTCAGGCCATGGAGGTGCACAGATCTCCCAACACAAGGGACCCAAGGAAAACAACACCAAGACATTTAATAATTAAAATAGCAAAGATCAAGGACAATGACAGAGTATTAAAAGCAGTCAGAGAGAGAAAAAAGATCACATACAAAGGAAAATTCATCAGGCTATCATCAGATTACTCAGCAGAAACCTTCCAGGCCAGAGGGAGTGGCATAATATATTTAATACAATGAAACAGAGGAGCCTGCAACCAAGAATACTATCCTCAGCAAGATTATCATTTAAATTTGAAGCAGGGATTAAACAATTTCCAGATAAGCAAAAGCTGAGAGAATTTACCTGCCACAAACTGTCTATACAGTATATTTTGGAGGGACTGCTATAGATGGAAGTCCCCCTAAGTCTAAATAGCTGTCACCAGAGAAAACAAAACCACAGTAAACAAAGTAGAACAATTAATTATGCAGCAAATGCAAAATAAAATCAACTACACCAAAAGTCAGTCAAGCAATACACAGAGGACAAATATACAACCTAATATTTAAAGAATGGAGGAGGAAGAAAAGAAAGGGTAAAAAAAAAGAATCTTTAGATTGTGTTTGAAATAGTGTACTAAGTTCGTTAAGTTAGACCATCAGATACTAAAGAACCTGTCATTGAACCTTTGGTAACCATGAATCTAAAGCATGCTATGGCAAAAAGCACATATTAATCGATAATAACCCTAAATATAAATGGACTGAATGCACCAATAAAAAGACAGAGAGTTACAGAATGAATGAAAAAAACAAGACCCATCTATAAGCTGCCTACAAGAGACTCACTTCAAACCCAAAGACATACACAGACTAAATGTGAAGGGATGGAAAAAAATATTTCATGCAAATAATAGGGACAAAAAAAGCAGAAGTTGTAGTACTTGTATAAGACAAAAAAGACTTCAAAACAAAGAAAATAACAGGAGATAAAGAAAGACATTACATAATGATAAAGGAGTCGGTCCAACAAGAGGCTATAACCATTATAAATATCTATGCACCCAACAGGAGCACCTACATATGTGAAATAAATAACAACAGGATTAAAGGAGGAAATAGAATGCAATGCATTCTTTAGGAGACTTAAACACACCACTCACTCCAAAGGACAGATCAATCAGACAGAAAATAAGTAAGGGCACAGAGGCACTGAAAAACACCCTAGAACAGACGGATTTAACAGACATCTACAGAACACTTGAACCAAAAGCAGCAGGATATACATTCTTCTCAAGTACACATGGAACATTTTCAAGAACAGACCATATACTAGGCCTCAAAACTAGCCTCCGTAAATTCAGAAGGATTTAAATTGTACCAACCAGGTCTCAGACCACAAAGAATGAAAGAAGAAATTGTGCGATGAAAATAAAAAAAGGCAACGAACACATGGAAGCTTTACAACATGGTCCTAAACAATCAATGACCTAATAAAAACAGAGATCAAACAATATATGGAGACAAATGAAAACAATAACTCAACACCACAAAATCTGTGGGATGCAGCAAAGGCCGTGCTAAGAGGGAAGTATATTGCAATACAGGCTTACCTCAGGAAAGAAGAACAATCCCACATGAAGAGTCTAAACTCACAATTCAAGAAACTAGAAAAAGAAGAACAAATGAGGCCCAAAGTCAGTACAAGGAGGGACATAATAAAGATCAAAGCAGAAGTAAATAAAATCGAGAAGAATAAAACAATAGAAAGAATCAATGAAACCAGGAGCTAGTTCTCTGAGAAAATTAACAACAAAAAAAAATAAACCTTTGGCCAGACTTACCAAGAAAAAAACTGAGTGTACACACATAAACAGAATCAGAAATGAGAAAGGAAAAATCACTATGGACACCATAGAAATACAAACAATTATTAGAGAATACTATGAAAATTCATATGGTAACAAATTGGATAACTTAGAATAAATGGACAACATTCTGGAAAAAATAAACCTTCCAAGGCTGACTGAGGAAGAAACAAAAAATCTGAACAGACCACTACCCAGCAAAGAAACTGAATTGGTTATCAAAAAACTACCTAAGAACAAAACTCTTCGACAAGATGGCTTTGTTGATGAATTTCACCAAACATTTAGTGAAGACCTGATACCCATCTTCCTTAAAGGTTTCCAAAAAGTAGAAGAGGAGGGAATACTTCCAAACTCAGCCTATGAGGCCAGCATCACTCTAATACCAAAACCAGACAAAGACACCACAAAAACAGAAAATTACAGACCAATATCCCTGATGAACATAGATGCAAAAACACTCAACAAAATATTAGCAAACCAAATTCAAAAATACATCAAAAAGATCATCCATCATGTTCAAGTACTATTTATTCCAAGGATGGGAGGATGGTACAATATTTAAAAATCCATCAACATCATACACCACATCAACAAAAAGGACAAAAACCACATGATCATTTCCATAGATGCTGAAAAAGAATTTAACAAAATTCAACATCCATTCATAATAAAAACTCTCAACAAAATGGGTATAGAGGGCAAGTACCTCAACATAATAAAGGCCATATATGACAAACCCACAGCCAACATTATACTTAACAGCAAAAAGCTGAAAGTTTGTTTTTCTTTAAGATCGGGAACAAAACAAGGATGCCCACTCTCCCCACTTCTATTCAACATAGTACTGGAGGTCCTAGCCATGGCAATTAGACAACAAAAAGAAATAAAAGGCATCCAGATTGGCAAGGAAGAAGTTAAACTGTCCCTGTTTGCAGATGACATGATATTGTACATAAAAAATCCTAAACAATCCACCCTAAAATTACTACAACTAATAACTGAATTCAGCAAAGTTGCAGGATACAAAATTAATACCCAGAACTCTGTTCATTCCTATACACTAGCGATGAACTAGCAGAAAGAGAAATAAGGAAACCAATTCCATTCACAATTGCATCAAAAAGAATAAAATACCTAGGAATAAACCTAACCAAGTAAGTGTAAGACCTATACCCTGAAAACTACAAGACACTCATGAGAGAAATTAAAGAAGATACCAATAAATGGAAATACATCCCATGCCCATGGATAGGAAGAATTAATATTATCAAAATGGATATCCTGACTAAAGCAATCTACAGATTCAATGCAATTACTATCAAAATACCCACAGCATTCTTCAACAAACTAGAAAAAATAGTTCTAAAATTCATATGGTACCACAAAAGAACCCGAATAGCCAAAGCAATCCAGAGAAGGAAGAATAAAGCTGGGAAGAATATGCTCCCCAACTCCAAGCTCTACTACAAAGCCACAGTAATCAAGACAATTTGGTACTGGCACAAGAACAGACCCATAGACCAGTGGAACAGATTAGAGAGCCCAGATATAAACGCAAGCATATGTGGTCAATTAATATACGATAATGGGGCCATGGATATACAATGGGGAAACGACAGCCTCTTCAACAGCTGGTGTTGGCAAAACAACAGCTACATGTAAGAGAATGAAACTGGATTACTGTCTAACCCCATACACAAAAGTTAACTCAAAATGGATCCAAGACCTGAATGTAAGTCATGAAACCATAAAACTCTTAGAAGAGAACATAGGCAATAATCTCTTGAATATAAACATGAGCAACTTTTTCCTGAACATATCTGCCTGGCAAGGGAAAAAAAATCAAAAATGAACAAATTGGACTACATCAAATAAAAATCTTTTGTACAGCAAAGGACACCATCAGCAGAACAAAAAGGCATCCTACAGTATTGGACAATATGTTTGCAAATGACATATCAGACAAGGGGCTAACATAAAAAATATATAAAGAACTCACATGCCTCAACACTCAAAAAGCAAATAACCCAATTAAAAAGTGGGTGGAGGATATGAACAGATAATTCTCCAAAGAAGAAATTTAGATGGCCAACAGGCACATGAAAAGATGCTCCACATTGCTAATTATCAGGGAAGTACAAATTATAACCACAATTAGGTATCACCTCCACCAGTTAGGATGGCCAACATCAAAAAAACAAGCAACAACATATGGTGGAAAGGATGCAAAGAAAGGGGAATCCTCCTACACTGCTCATGGGAATGTAAATTAGTTCAACCACGTGGAAAGCAATATGGAGGTTCCTCAAAAAACTAAAAATAGGAATATCATTTGACCCAGGAATTCCACTCCTTGGAATTTACCCAAAGAAAACAAGATCCCAGATTCAAAAAGATGTATGCACTCCTATGCTTACCACAGCACTATTTACAATAGCCAAGGTATGGAAGTAACCTAAGTGTTCACCAGTAGATGAATGGATAAAGATGTGGTACATATACACAACAGAATATTATTCAGCCATAAGAAGAAAACAAATCCTACCATTTGCAACAACATGGATGGAGCTAGAGGGGATTATGCTCAGTGAAATAAGCCAGGTGGAGAAAGACAAATACCAAATGATTTCCCTCATTTATGGAGTGTAACAATGAAACAAAACTGAAGGAACAAAACAGCAGCCAACTCCCAGATGGGACTAACATTTACCACAGGGGAGGGGTAGGTGAGCGTGGGTGGGGATGGAGGGAGAAGGGGATTGAAGGGCATTATTATTGGCACATATGGTGTGTGGGGGGGTTACGAGAAAGACAGTGTAGAACAGAGAAGACAGTAGTGATTCTGTGGTATCTTACTATGCTAGATGGGCAGTAACTGCAATAGCGTTTGAGGGGGACTCGATAATATGGGTAAATGTAACCACAATATATTTCATGCTAAATCTTCATAAGAGTGTATATCAATGATAACTTAATAAATAAATAAACATTATAAATAAACGAATAAAAAGAGAAAACATTCTTAAATGTGTATGCACTAAATAACAGGTTTAAAATACATAAAACAAAAACTGATAAAGCTTAAAGGAGATGCAGACAAATCCATTCACTATCCCACTCTCACCAACTTATAGAAGTATCAGACAAAAAAATCAACAGATTAAAAGAACTGAACAAAGCCATCAACCAAAAGATCTAATTGACATTTATACAATACTACCTAAGAAAGGAAAATACAAAGACTTCTTAAGCATCCGTGAAACATTCATTGACATATACCATATTCTGTGTTAAACAACAACTATAACAGAACAAACAAAAATCTCAACAAATTTAAAAGAATTGAAATTATATATAGTACATGTCTGACTATATGGGAATGATACAAAAATTCAATACCAAAAAGGCAGCAGGAAAATCTTCAGTTAGAAATTAAACATGCTTATAAATAACCCATGTGTCAACAAGAGAGTCTCAAAGGAAACAGAAAAATACATAGATAAATGAAAATGAAAATATAATCTGTCAAATTTTGTGGGATTCAGCTAAAGCAATGCTGATAGGGAAATTTACAGCACTAAGTGCTTACATTAGGAAAGAGTAGAGATCTCAAATTGAAAAACAGAAGTTCTTACTTCAGGAATTGAGAAAAAGAGGAGCAAAATAAACTCCAAAAAAGCAGAAGGAAGGGAATAATAAAGATAAAATCAGAAATCAGTGGTATTAGAAACAGGAAAAAAAAAATCAAAAGAGCCGTTTTTTTGAAAAAAGCCTATAAATCTCTAGTAACATTGACAAAGATAAAGTGACAAGGCACAAAGCCCTATTGGTAACAAAATAGAGGATATCATTACAGATCTTGTAACCACTAAAAGAAAAAAAAGAGAAACATTAGGAACAATTTTATAATATTATTCATAATGCTCATGAATTCAAAAACTTAGAAGAAATGGAACAATTGCTAGAAAACTACAAACAACCAAAACTCATCCAATAACCTGAATGATTCTATATTCATTAAAGAAATTGAATTTATAATTTAAAAGATCCTGAAAAAGAACTCTCCAAGACCAAATTGTTCCAATGGATAATTTTATCAAATGTTTAAATAATTAATACCAATTTTACACAGTATTCTTCAAGAAAAGTGAAGAGAAGGGACCACTGCCCCAGCTTATTATATGCGAAAAGTATGAATCCAATAACAGAACCAGAAAAAGATAGTATTGAGAAAGAATACTGCGGAGTGGTAGTACACGATGGTGGTATGCAAAGAGCCTGAATTCACCCCAGATACACATTGAATCTATACTTACACAGACAGCAATTCCTCAAGGCTGAGTGAACAGCTTCTACACAACAAATGATACAGATACCACATAAAAAACAGCAACAGAGGGATTAAAGATGGTAGAATAGGAAGGCAAGACAGAAACCGCCTCCCAAAAACACATAAAAGAGGAAAATACAGTAAATGCAACAAGACCTGAAGGCAGCAGAACAGGCCCCCTACACCTGAGGAAGAAGAGAGGACCACAGAAAAGGGTGAGGTTGCAAAGCCAAGACTGAGTGGGACCCAAGCTCTCCCCCATACATAACCAGGCTACACCCAGGAGAAAGAACAGCAGGGAGTGAGTAGGAGCCCAGTAGCATTGCACAATTGGCCCTGGAGATCTGCTCTGGAAGCACAAGCCCACATTACATTAGGTTCTGGTGATTATTGGGGCTGGACACCAGGGGAAGGAAGAACATTCTGGGAAGTTGAAACTTCAGCCAATGTGGAGGGCAGGCACACTCTACCGGTTCTGAGACCCAAAGGAGAAGTGGCAGTTTGAAAGACTTATGAGCAGTTCGAGGGGTACCAGATGTGATAAGGGTTGGATGGAACTCTCCTCAGGAGAAAGAAAAGAGATACCACCCCAATCCCTTGCTCAGCCCAACAAAAGGGGAACTCTCGGGAGCTCCAGACGCTCCATCCCCCTTACTGGCAACACAGCCCCAAGGCACCTCCCTGCATACTGCTGAGAACCAACCCACTTGGCCCAGCAGCAGAATCAGACTTTCCTGCCTGGCAGGTACAGGGACACTCTCCCAGCTTGCTTAGCTCCATTTCAGCCCAACCAGAAAAGTGCCTGGAGGGCCAGCCCCAACATCTCCTTCCTACCTGCGGGTGTCCAAACCCAGTGCTGTGCAACCAACAGTCCACCCACCCCATTAAACCTGCAGCCCCACCATTGCTGCAGGCCAGGAAGAGGGCGACCCTGCCCATGGTGAGCTCAACAGAGATTCCTGAGCTGATCATAAGATATAAAAACTGTAAGACATTATGAAAAAAATTGAAGGTAACATAAATAAATGGAAAAATATTCCATGCTCATGGATGGGAAGAATTAATATTGTGAAAATGGTAAAACTACCCAAAGCAATCTACAGATTCAATGCTGTCCCTGTCAAAAAACCAATGGCAGTTTTCACAGAATTGCAGCAAATAATCCTTAAATTTGTGTGGAACTATGGAAGACCCCAAACAGCCAAAGGAATCTTGAGTAAGAACATAGGTGGAGGTACTGCATGGCTTGATTTCAAACTATACTGCAAAGCTGTAGTAATCAAACAGTACGGTACTGGCACAAAAACAGACACAGATCAATGTAAAAAGGTAGATAGCCTAGAAATAAACCCATGCTTGTATGATCAATTAATATATAACAAAGAGGCAAGAATATATAATGGGGAAAAAAAGACAGTCTTTTCATTAAATGGTATAGGGAAAACTGGACAGCAACATGCAAAAGAATGAAACTGGGTCACTGTCATAGGCCATACCCACAAAATAAATTTGAAATGGATAAAAGACCTAAATATAAGAAATGAAACCATAAGACTCCTAGAAGAAAACAGGCGGGAAACTTTTGAACATTGGCATTAGTAATATCTTTCTGGAAACATATCCCCAGGAAAGGGAAACAAAAGCAAAAATAAGTAAGTGGGACTACATCAAACTAAAAAGCTGCACAGCAAAGGAAACCATCAACAAAACAAAAAGGCAACCTACTAAATGGCAGAATATATTTGCAAATTGGGTTAATATCTAAAATACATAAAAAACTCATGCAACTCAACACCAAAAAATAAGCAGTCTGATTCAAAACTAGGCAGACGCTATGGACACCACAGAAATACAAAGAATTATGAGAGAATACTATGAAAATTATATGGTAACAAACTGGATAACCTAGAAGAAATGGACAACTTTCTAGAAAAATACAACCTTCCAAGGCTGACCCAGGAACAAACAGAAAATCTGAATAGACCAATTACCCGCAAAGAAATTGAATTGGTAATCAAAAAACTACCTAAGAACAAAACTCCTGGTCCAGATGGTTTCACTGCTGAATTTCATCAAACATTTAGTGAAGACCTAATACCCATCCTCCTTAAAGTTTTCCAAAAGTAGAAGAAGAGGGAATACTTCCAAACTCATTCTATGAAGCCAGCATCACTCTAATACCAAAACCAGGTAAAGACACCACAAAAAAAGAAAATTACAGACCAATATCCCTGATGAACATAGATGCAAAAATACTCAACAAAATATTAGCAAACCCAATTCAAAAATACATCAAAAAAATCATCCATCATGATCAAGTGGGATTCATCCCAGGGATGCAAGGATGGTACAACATTAAAAAATCCATCAACATCATCCACCACATCAACAAATGGAAGGGACAAAAACCACATGATCATCTCCATAGATGCTGAAAAAGCATTCGACAAAATCCAACATCCATTCATGACAAAAAGTCTCAACCAAATGGGTATAGAGGGCAAGTACCACAACATAATAAAGGCCATATATGACCCACAGCCAACATTATACTTAACAGCGAGAAGCTGAAAGCTTTTCCTTTAAGATCAGGAACAAGACAAGAATGCCCACTCTCCCCACTTTTATTCACCATAGTTCTAGAGGTCCTAGCCATGGCAATCAGACAACACAAAGAAATAAAAGGCATCCAGATTGGCAAGGAAGAACTCAAACTGTCCCTGTTTGTAGATGACATGATATTGCACATAAAAAACCCTTAAGAATCCACTCCAAAACTACTAGATCTAATATCTGAATTCAGCAAAGTTGCAGGATACAAAATTAATACACAGAAATCTGTTGTATTCTTATATACTAATGATGAACTAGCAGCAAGAGAAATCAGAAAAAATTGCATTCACAATTGCATCCAAACGAATAAAATACCTAGGAATAAACCCAACCAAGGAAGTGAAAGATCTATACCCTGAAAACTACAAGACACTCTTAAGAGAAATTAAAGAGGACACTAATAAATGGAAATTCATCCCATGCTCTTGTCTAGGAAGAATTAATATTGTCAAAATGGCCATCCTGCCTAAAGCAATCTACAGATTCAATGCAATCCCTATCAAAATACCTACAGCATTCTTCAATGAACTAGAAAAAATAGTTCTAAAATACATATAGAACCACAAAAGAACCTGAATAGCCAAAGCAATCCTGAGAAGGAAGAATAAAGCAGGGGGAATTACGCTCCCTGACTTCCCAAGCTCTACTACAAAGCTACAATAATCAAGACAATTTGGTACTGGCACAAGAACAGACCCATAGACCAGTGGAACAGATTAGAGAGCCCAGATATAAACCCAAGCATATATGGTCAATTAATATACGATAATGGGGCCATGGATATACAATGGGGAAACGACAGCCTCTTCAACAGTTGGTGTTGGCAAAACAACAGCTACATGTAAGAGAATGAAACTGGATTACTGTCTAACCCCATACACAAAAGTTAACTTAAAATGGATCAAAGACCTGAATGTAACTCATGAAACCATAAGACTCTTAGAAAAAAATGTAGGCAAAAATCTCTTGGACATAAACATGAGCGACTTCTTCATGATCATATTTCCCCGGGCAAGGGAAACAAAAGCAAAAATGAACAAGTGGGACTATATCAAACTGAAAAGCTTCTGTACAGCAAAGGATACCACCAGTAGAACAAAAAGACTTCCTACAGTATGGGAGAATATATTCATAAATGACAGATCCGATAAGGGGTTGTCATCCAAATTATATAAAGTGCTGATGCACCTCAACAAACAGAAAGCAAATAAGCCAATTAAAAAATGGGCAGAGGGGCTGAACAGACACTTCTCCAAAGAAGAAAAGCAGATGGCCAACAGGCACATGAAAAGATGCTCCACATTACTAGTCATCAGAGAAATGCAAATTAAAACCACAATGAGATATCACCTCACACCAGTTAGGACGGCCGCCAACCAAAAGACAAACAACAAATGTTGGCAAGGATGTGGAGAAAGGGGAACCCCCTACACTGCTGGTGGGAATGTAAATTAGTATAACCACTGTGGAAAGCAGTATGGAGGTTCCTCAAAAAACTAGAAATAGAAATACCATTTGACCCAGGAATTCCACTCCTAGGAATTTACCCGAAGAATGCAGCAGCCCCGTTTGAAAAAGACATATGCACCCCTATGTTTATCGCAGCACTATTTACAATAGCCAGGAAATGGAAGCAACCTAAGTGTCCATCAGTAGATGAATGGATAAAGAAGATGTGGTATATATACACAATATATTCAGCCATTAGAAGAAAACAAATCCTGCCATTTGCAACAACATGGATGGAGCTAAAGAGTATTATGCTCAGCGAAATGGGCCACGTGGAGAAAGACAAGTATCAAATGATTTCACTCATCTGTGGAGTATAAGAACAAAGAAAAAACTGAAGGAACAAAACAGCAGCAGACTCACGGAACCCAAGAATGGACTAACAGTTACCAAAGGGAAAGGGACTGGGGAAGATGGGTAGAAAGGGAGGGATTAGGGGGAAAAAGGGCTATTACAATTAGCACACATAATGTAGCAAGGGTGGGGGCGGGGTGGGGCGATACGGGGAAGGCTGTAAAACACAGAGAAGACAAGTAGTGATTCTATAACATCCTAGTATGCTGATGGACAGTGACTGCAATGGGGTATGTGGTGGGGACTTGATAATAGGGGGAGTCTAGTAACCATAATGTAGCTCATGTAATTGTATATTAATAATAGCAAAACGAAAAATAAAAAATCAGGCAGAAGACCTGGGCACTTTACCAAAGACATACAGATGGTCAAAAGACACATGAAACAATGCTCCACATCACTAATCATCAGGGAGATACAAATCAAAACCATAATGGAGTATCACCTCACACCAGTCAGAATGCCCATTATCCAAAAGACCAGAATAAACAAGTGTTGGCAAGGATGTGGAGAAAAGGGAACCCTCTTTCACTTGTTGGTGAGGATGTAAATTGGTGCAGCCACTACAGAAAATAGCATGGAGGTCCCGCAAAATACTAAAACTACAAATGCCATGGGACCTAGTAATTCTACTCTTGGGTATTTACTCAAAGAAAACATAGAAAAAAAGATACATGCAATTTTATGCTCATTACAGCATTATTTACAACAGCCAAGGTGCAGAAGCAACTGAAGTATCCATCAATAGATAAATGACAAACATATAATGGAATACTAGTTAACCATATAAGAGAGTGAAATCTTGACATTCATGACAACATGGATGGACCTATAGGGTATTATGTTAACTGAAGTAACTCAGACAGGATAAGATATATATCACATGATTTTACTGATACGTGGAATCTAAAAAAAGAAAACAAATGAACGAACAAATAAAACCAAAAGAGACTCATAAATACAGAGAACAAACTCATGGCTGTCACAGTGAAGGGGGACAGAGGGATAGGCAAAACAGGTGAAGGGGATAAAGAGGTACAAACTTCCAATTACAAAATAAGTCATGGGGATATAAAGTACAGCATAGGGAATATAGTCAATCATACTATAATTATTTTGAATGGTTACAGATGGTAACTACACTTATTGGTGTGAGCATTTTACAATGAATATAATTGTTGAATCATTATATTGTACAGCTAAAACCAATACAATATTGTATATCAACTATAAAGGAAAAAAAAGCCCTCAGACCATCATCTCATCTCCCATAAACATAGATGCAAAATCCTCAACAACTGAATCCAGCAATGTATGAAAACAACTGTACACCATGAACAAGTGATCAAGCAGATACAGAAGGCTGGTTCAATATTTAAATATCAAACCACATAATCCACAATATCAATACGCCAAAGAAGCAAACTCATATGATATTATCAAACAAGACAGAAAAAGCACTTGATAGTGATAATGCTTGATTGTCATTATTGCCAATCAGTTCTACTACAGAACAGGTTAAAAAAAAAAGACAAAATACCTTTACCAGCTGAGGGCAAAATCCTCTGTATCTAACAGCCAAGATACGGAAGCAACCTAACTGTCCATCAGTAGATGAATGGATAAAGAAGAAGTGGTACACAGACACAATGGAATACTATTCAGCCATAAGAAAGAAACAAATCCTACCATTTGCAACAACGTGGATGGAGCTAGAGGGTATTATGCTCAGTGAAATAAGCCAGGCAGAGAAAGACAAGTACCAAATGATTTTCCTCATTTGTGGAGTAAAACAACAAAGCAAAACTGAAGGAAAAGGAACAAAACAGCAGCAGACTCACAAAATCCAAGAAGGGAATAGCGGTTACCTAAGGTGAGGGGTGGGGGAGGGTAGATGGGGAGGGAGGGAGAAGGGGATTGAGGGATATTATGATTAGTACAAATGGTGTGGGGGGGATTATGGGGAAGACAGTATAGCACAGAGAAGACAAGTAGTGACTCTGTAGCATCTTACTACACTGATGGACAGTGATGCAATGGGGTATGGGGGCAGTCTTGATAATATGGGTGAATGTAGTAACCACGTTGTTTTTCATGTGAAACCTTCATAAGTATGTATATCAATAATACCTTAATAAAAAATTTAATTAAAAAAATCCTCTGTATCCATCCCTAGTTGGGCAATGAGAGTGGAGAAGAGGAGGGATATCATAAGCAGAGGGCTAAAATCAATTTGGGCAATATATGAATGTTATTCCACTGTTTAGCCAGAAAAGAAAAAGACAGAGGAATTATTCTTTTTGACTGGTACTTTGGCATCTTAAGGTGTTGAAACTTCTTCCTAGTTACTTATTTTGAAAGCACCAATGTTAAGCCTAGTCTAGGAGAGGCCAATTTTGGCTATCAATTTCAGGTAAGAAGTTTGGTAGGGACTGACAGACAGCACCAAAAGTATGCTGTAAAATAGAGCCAGCTTGGAAGATCCAGAAAAGCCAGAGCAAAATGGATCCAAGTGAATAAAGAGCCAGTGTACTGACAAACAGTTGAGGATGGCATTCAGCTCAAAAGAGGAGGAAATACAGAGAGAAGAGTAGAGAAATCACAAAATGCAGCACTTGGCTTGCTTGGTATTTTCTATGAGGGGCACAGCTAATGTCAAGAAACAATTATTGACCTTAAAGACCTAGTCAATCAGGAATAAAGCAATGCTTCTGGCAATGCAACTCCCATTGCATATGATAAAAAAACATGAATGGTCAGCCACAGTGTGGCTAAACTAGGAAAAGGAAATTGAGAAAAGCACTTAGGCTGAACTAAAGACAGGTTTCATGAAACTCTAGAACAAAACCGCAACTGACAACTCTATACACTGCAGGTCACAACAGCAGCAAATAGAAAAACATATTGTTCTACAGTTAGATGTGGTATGGTATTTTGGAATATAAATATTAGGTTAACAAGGAATCTAAGAAGTCATGTTATAAATCATGACCACTGTGACAAAAGAGAGAATTTTAACATGGCTGAGTGTAGAAAGGACTTTTGAATAAAACTTTCTTTTTTACAACTGCTTGTGTAGTCATCAGTATGTAGCTAATATTTTTAAACAATTAGAACACAGGCTTCAACAGAGTTTTAATATTTACCTATAAAGTAGGGGGTTTTATTGAAAAAATGATCAATTTATAAATATAAATGACATAAAACATAATCTGTGGCATTATTTGTAGAATTGTATTTAGAAAGGGACTTATTTATTCCCTACACCACATAACTTAAAAACTCCTATTCCAGCTTAGCCCTATTGGTAATAAAAAGAACAGGGCAAAGAGAAAACTATGAGGTCACTAGCTACACAACCAAGAAATGAGCCTGAAAAGGGTCAAGAAGGACTTGAATGAAATAAAATTACATACCATGTCATACTGTTTCTACTTTATGTGGGAAAATAACAAAGGACATTAAAGAAAAGAGGTACAAAGTGGTATGAATACTTACGGAAGTTACTAAAAAAAGCTTTTAACCATCATAATTTTAAGAATCAGTAAGTTATTTCTGTATGTAAATCTTTTGGAAGAGAAGTTAGTTCGTAAAGATCAAAGTATCAGAGGACATATAATATCTACACATTTGTTTAAAAATCCTCCCCCAATTTATGAATATGACACACAAATGTCCTTTGCTATACCACACACAGAGGAAGGCAGGCTCCTAGGGAACTCAAGAAAATAACATTCTCTTCCTGGACAGCCAGGGGGAGAGGATGCTTCAGGTGCCACTGCATTCCTTTTGTGCTGTAGAAAGCCACTACTTACATACAAATCCATTCAAAATGATTAATTTTACTGAATTAGGTCTGGGTTGAGTGTGCACTATTACCATTTGTAACAATTTATATGGTGAAAGCCAATGTTGAGTACATAAAGCTTATTTCAAAAATAAGTCTTCAGATATCATATGTGCAAACTTCTTCATACTCTCCTTTTTCTTAGTGCCATCTGAATTTATTCATGCACTGGTTGCTGGAATTTAAGTAAAGGAGCAAGTGATCTGGTGTACACTTTAAAGAGATCAATCTGGTTGGTGTGGTGGGAAAGGAATGAAGGGTGTCAAGAGACAAAGAGGTATGTATGACAACTAGGGGGCTTTTGCAATCACACAGATTAAGAAATAGTAAACTGGAGTAAGATGGTGGCAGTAGAGAAAGAAACAGAGGGAATAAGAAACAACTTGTTGATACTAGATGTGGCTACTGGAAAGAGACAGAAGCATCAAGAAGAGACCCACTCAATTTTTGACTTGGGTACCATTTACAAAAGGGGGAAAACAAGAAAAGGAATAGCTTTTTGTTTTTGGGGGGTATGCTGGGTTGAGGAAAGATGAAGATTTTGTTTTAGACACCCAAGAGAATATGTCAAATAGGTGATTAGTTGAATATATAAATATCTGGAGTGATCAAGCCCAGAGATAATAGATTTGGGAGATAATAGAATTAGAATGAATGTCAAGTAAGTAGGGACTCCAGGGTTTTTTGCTGTTGTTTGTTTGTTTTTAATGATATGCCTAAAAGAGTGCCTGGAATAGCATTTGGCAAATAGCAGGGGTTCAATAAATATCTTTTGAGTGAATAAATGAATAGGCATGAAGATGTTCTTAAAGTTAGAGGGTGGTATGAGATTACCTAGAGAAGGATATGTAAATAGAATGCTTAAAACTTAACAAAACATGGATGGATAGACAGAAAGATGGTGGAGAGTGGGGCTGGGAAGGTAAAGAGGGACAGTTTTAGCCAAGGAGACTGAGGAATAATGGTAGTGGAACAAGAGGAAAGCCTGAAGGCTTTTCTATCAAAGATGCCCACATAAAAACATGTTTTAAGGAGAGAGTGGTTACTTATGACAAATCCTGTTGAAGTTATGTAAAATGAGAACAAAGTGGTAACAACATTGTTGCTGGTCGTATCAAGGATTATTAGGGCACATAATCCACTCTAACAGGAAGGAACATAGCATAGACACAGATGCAGGTAGGTTAACAGATTCTGTTGTGGAAATATAAGGAAGTTCTCTTAATAGCCTCTTTTTTCTCAAGGAATTAGGAAACAAATATCAGCCAAGAGTGAATATTCAATAAATGCTATGATGAGAATAAATAAGGTATTATGGGCCCAGAGGAGGGGCACCTAACTCAGTGTTGAGGTGGAGTATAGGGGAGGTTTAAAGGATGAACAGGAATTAGTAAAGAGAGGGTACATAGAAGGATTAGGAAGAACATCCCAGACAGGCAGTATCTCAGAGGTAAAAGAGAAAGAGTTCAGAAACCTAATGGCAAGACCTAAGAGGTACAGTTAGGGACTGGCAAGAGATGAGGATGGAGAAATAAGCAGGTACTGAAGTCAAAAGGAGCCTTGTATACAATGCTAAGAGATGGAAATTTGTCATGAGAATAATCAGAAGTAGCCACTGAAAAGTGTAATATATATATTTTTAATTTTGGTGGACTTCACATCAGTTTTGGGAAAATGTGTATTTAAATAAAAGTATATTTAACATAAGAGTAGGACATTTTATAGCTTAATGGTTAAGAGTACCAATTTTAGATCCAGAACACATGTCAAATCACAGCTATACCACATAGCAGTTGTGTGACCTTTGGCAAATTATGTAACCTGTGTTTCAGTTTCATTATTTTTAAATGGAGTTTTTAATAATAAAGAAGTACAAAATAGGACCTTCTCAAGAGATCTCTCAATACATTAGTGTGTTATTCTGTAATTATTATTTAAGATGTAATTTTACCTGCTTTTTAATGGCATAATTTTCACCATCTTCAGCTTTCATTTTTTCAATCTTTTCTTCTTGTTGTTTTGCTTCTTTTTCATACATCATTTTTTCTTTGACCAGTCTACAAATAAATCAAAAATGTTTTAGAAAATTAACTTTCTCTCTAGCAAACAGAACACAAGACAGAAAATATGTAAATATAAAAAAGCATCCTTAAAATATCGAAGTATATGTATTAGATAGGGAGGAGGGGGGAAGGGAAGAAATCTTCATGCTCGAAAGTATTTACTACGCCTGCCCCAAATTCTTAAACTTTTAATTAAAAACATATTCCATTGTAATAACTGAATTTACAGTGTAAAAACAACACTTAAATGATTATGTACTAGCATTTCTGTGTTGCTCTTTTATTGATATGTTTTCCAAACTTTTATAAGGTACGTGAAACAACATAATGACAAAAGCTCAGCTTACTAGAAAAAAATCAGTGTATTGCATGCCAGATCCAAAACAAAGATTAGCTTATTTTCAACAACAAAATTGTTTATCCAGTATTTACTGTGCACTTAATTTTAGGTCTGACCTTCCATGGAATAGGTAATTTAGACATAGTTCTTTTAGAGACTAATAGTAGAAGCTAACAAGTATGTATTTACTAAAGCATACTTTAGGGAAAGTATTGATAAAGATCAGTAAGATTTTCAACAATAGAGGAACAAAGGAAAAGCAATACAAAGTTCTACTGTTTTTTTCTAAGTAACAAATATTCAATTACCATAATAGTTCAATCTCCCCTAATCCTAGGTTAACCAAAGTTTTGACATAGAAGCAAAGTGTAGTTTCATATAGAAGAAAAGTGTAGTCCAAGAAAACCGCTAACATTCTTTTTTTTTGTTATTAAAGTATCATTGATAGACAATCTTATGATGGTTTCACATAAACAACACAGTGGTTTCAACAACACTAACGTTCTTTGAACACATTATCTGTGGAGCAGAAGAAAAAGCTTTCACAGTCCATACATATTAAAAGCAGCTTTCTGCATCTGGCTTGCTTATTTCTAGACCTGTATTGCTGGGAAGGAATTTAAAAATCATATTAGAGCACAACTTTTGTCTAATGATTTGCAATGAAGACTTTTAGGTGTATTTCTAATAGAGCTATTTCTAATAGTACATAATATAAATTCACAAATCTAAAAAAATATATATTTTGTCCTATTACCCAGAAAGCTTTTAAGTCAGATTTTAAGTCTGGATTTAAATCACTACATATAGCATATACTAAATGTTAAAATACTAAAATGCTCCAGTTCGGAATTTCAAGATATGCAAGCAAGGCTCACCCTGTCCTTCATGATCTTGTGTTACTGGTATAAATGGAAGGAAATGTAACAAAGTATTAACAGTATTTACAGTAGAATATTGTGACTTCATACATTCATCTTGAAATACCTCAAAGTAAAAAAACTCAAGTACAAAATAAATATATATTTTGTGTTGCCATGAATACAAACAATAAAGGATACCCAAGAAACAAGTAACAAAGGACATCCCAGAAACTATTATTTGTAATTAACCTAAGGAGAAAAGCCCTAATAATTTGGGGTAGGGAGTTCATCTGGGAGGTAAAGAGAGAGGAGGCTTTCATTTAATGCTTTTCAGTAAACTGTGAGGGTATTTTTTTAAGGTGTAAGTATTACTTTTATCAAAAAAGTTAGATGTTAATGATTGTCTGACTGGCACAATTTTGAATTTAAAGTCTGCTAGTTATTCCTTTAGCTATATTTTCTAAATTTTCTGGAATAAAGAAAACTTCAGTTAGAAAGAAAGATACCAAGATACAACCAATAGTTGTAATTCTCAAAACATTGCTCTCCTTTGCAAGTTTTGTAAATACTATTAAAATAGTAAGTACTAATATGAAATATGAGTCATAATTTATTATATTTTAAAGGCATAATTAACTGAACAAACCCATTCCTACATAGAAACATAGCAAACTTCAAAATTTGGTCACTTTCAGTAGTTAGCCAAATAAATATATAAAAGGAGAATAAAGAAATATTTAAAAGCATCAAAAAGGTTGGACATAGGAGAAATTCTAAGAAATGACAACATTAATGATACTCAAATGATAACTTCAACTACTTAACTGTGTATGACATAATGTGATTTTAAATATGTAGTCCAGTGTTTTCCAAACTATTCCACAGTACACTAGTCAAAATGACCCTAAAAAAACACTGCCTGCCAAATCTTAAATATTTATGATACATATTTGCATATTAAAAGGTCCTGTGAAGTCTTGCAGTAAGAAAATCAGTTTAATTTTTTCAACTGCAGCTTAGTTCAGGCAAAAAAGGATTTTCCTCTCTCAGTATTTTCCAAAACAGCTGCCCTACAAATCTGAAATGTACATTGTATAAATCTGTAAACTTTACACAAGTTTGTATACAACACATTTAAATATACCGATCATAAAATTCTAAATAGAATAAAAGTTTTGGGTAAATCAAGAATTGAGACCTTGGGATAAAAAAAAAAAAACTAGCAAGTTGCCTGCCTGCTTAAATGAGCCCTAAAGATGATTTTGATTCTCAATTTTAAAAGAATAAAAAAACAAAAATAGATTTGTTACCACATTAAACACGTAGGAAACTTAACATGTATTTATGAATTTCTGATTTCTCCTGGATGTTTTTCATCAGGGAACATAGAGGCTGCATTACCCCTATTGGACAGAGCTAAGTAATGGCTGCTGTTTTAGCTGTGTGCTGGAGAAACTTGCATATCATCAATGCAACAGTGTTATTATTGTTTTGATTACCTTTACAGAATCATGATTATTATTCAGAATATCGAGGATACTCAGAACACCATTGGGTAGCAAAGACTTCCAATATTCCTAAAGCTGGTAGGTAGTTTACTAAATTCCCCTAATAAATGAAAGTAGCTAGGACTGGATAGGCTATCAGAAAGAGGCACATTCAATAACATCCTGTAATTCAAAGACTTAGAATAAGTGTTGGCAAACTATGGCCAATAAGCGAAATTTGGCCTATCATTTTGTTCTTGTATGGTCTTTGAGCTATGAATGGTTTGCATGTTTAAATGGTTAAACATTTTTAAAAATAATTTGTGACATGTGAAAATCATATGGAATTCAAATTTCAGTGTCCACACATTAAGTCTTACTGGAACACAGACATGTTCATTCACTTATGTATCATATATGGCTGCTTTCATGCAATGACAGCAGAGATGAGTAGTTTTGACAGCACTGTAAGGCCCACAAAATCTAAAATATATACCATCTGATCCTCTTCACAAAAGGGTTGCTGACCTTGACTTGAAGACCCCTACTTAAGTGCACCCAACCCTTACTTAATTTATTACACTACACTGAAGCCACTTCATCTGCTAGATCTTAAGTTCCTTGAAGGCATGATTAGGTTGCATTCATACTGTATTCTTGATCTTTACACATACCAAGCACTCAATGTTTGTTGAATGGATAAAAAGTTGAGTCTAAAAATCTCAGTACTGCCTTTAAATATTTTCAATTAAAAAAAATAAAGCAATTCTGAAGTGGAACCTGATTCACAAAACTTGAGAAATAAGAAAAATGTAGGGATTTCTGATAAAGTATACAATAAAAGAGACTGGATTCTATGGCTAGGACCACAGACCACTCCAGTTGGTAATCCAAGTTACCTATTCCACTGTGCATGTCTGTCTATGGAAAATAGCAACAATGGTCCCAGGAAAACTGAACAGACACTTAACTACACAACACATTTGACAGGTAAAGGTGCTGAGTATTTGCATCACTAGTGGCATATCAAAACAAAAGTTTTTGTTAAAAGAGCCATATTTTGTGAAAAGGGTCCAGAAGTCAGTTATTGAATAGCAAATGTATTGCCCCTAGAAATAAAAAAAGAAACCAGTTGGTGAGAACCCAGTAACGCCAGCATGTAAAATTACAGTGAATAAAATGCTAGGGCAAGATGCAGTGGGAGAAACTGAAAAGGTTCCACTCTCAAATGGTATAAATCAATGAATGTATTGATGACAAGTCACATGATGTGGAATAGGTTTGAGGGAGTATTTATACAACTTCAACTTCACTAGATAATATAAAATTGCTTACAAAGTGGCTGTTGTATCAGTTGATATCCAACAACCTGCAATGTATGAAATTTCTTACTTCTCCTTGGCACCCTTAGTGAACAACTGGAATTGCATTATTAAATTTCTGACAAAAAGAAGAGTTAGAAATGTTACTGTATCACAGGTAAAAATACTGATTTCCTGATAACTTATAAGGTTACCTATGTTTATTAAAATAGTGGTTACTGGTTAACTATTTGCTAAATTGCTGAAAAGAGTATCTTCTTGTCAATCTGGCTCTTCTTTTCTCTAGGGAAGACTAAGACTTATAAGAAAACTTAATTGAGTGTATATAGCCAGTTTTTAAATTTGTTACTAAAACATTTTTTCTGTAACATACAAACACAACAATATGAGAAATTATAAAGAATTAGAACTTTAAAATAATTCATAATCTCGTTTAAGTTAAAAACTATGATCCAAAATGCACATAATTATGAAATCCAAAAGGTAAAAATAGTTTGGCACAAACTAATTTAGCAGCAAAATGTGACCTCAACTGACATGAAACTACATAGATGTTATGCATCCTACTTCATGTGAATAGCCATGTTTCATTGCACTAGGTGCTACTATATAAACACATATATTCACTATTCAAAATCTAAAAAAATTAGAATTCAGTATACATATGGGCCCAAGGTGTTCATTTTAAAGGATTACAGATGTGTATGAATATTTTAAATATTTCCTACTCATCTTTTTCTTTAAACATGTATGTGCAAAATTTATATTTAGGTGTGTGTGTGCATGTGTGTGTGTATAAATAACTGGGATAAAATATCATTTTCAGCATCATTAAACATTCTTTGAAAATAGAGCTGTTAGTGGCTGCAAAGCATTTCATAGTGCCTATATGATAGCACATTAAAGGATTAACCTATGGGATTATTTAAGCAATCCCCAAATTATAAACAACATTGTGATGAACATCCCTACTCATGTATTTATGTGTAATACTTTATTCATAATACTTAAAATATATAGTGCCTGGTAAGAAATTGGATTGTCCTTTTCCAATAAACCACTAATTATTTATTGATGAATATTTCCTTTTCCTACTGATATGATAGGCCACCTTTGTCATTCATTATTTTTAATAATAAAAAAATACAAATATTAAATCAAACTATCCTATTTTAACCTATTTGATATTTCATTTTAGTCAAAGAAAACAGTATGCTAGATTTCACTGTTTAAATATAAATTATTCTATCAAAGCTTACATTGAAGAAATGTGAAAATAAAAGAAAAAATTAAGGGAAAATGAAACATCAAGGGAAAAGAAGCTAAATCTGATAACCATAGGAGTGTGGATAATATAGGAAAATGTAGGGAAGAATTTTCTTCTAAAGATTAGATTTCCAGAGCTGAAAAAGAAAACAATCTTAAGTGAAAGGGCTTCCTGAGTGCCGACTAGTATCTGTGGAGAAAACCCACATCTACATACATTGTTGAGAATTTCCAGAGAGCCAAGAAAATGAAAGTTTTCAAAAAGAGAAGAAACAGGTTATCTATAAAAAGAAAAAGAAAAAGATTGACATTATATTTTGCAATAATAATACTAGATAACAGAAGATAATGGAGCAATCCCTTCAAAATTCTGAGAGAAAATTATTTATAACCTGGACTTATAACTACGATAGTGAGGGGAAACTTCACCAGCTCATTCAGCAATTATTTAATGAGATGCAGCTATGTGCCAAACATGATTTTATGTACCAAAAATAAAGCAGTGAATAAAACTACAAACATATCTGTCCTCTGGCACTTTTTAGTGGGAAAATAGACAATAAACACACAAAATATATAGCATGATAGAGTGTGACAGGTGCTACAAGAGAAAAGTCAGTAGAGAAGGATTCATAACGCAAGGGATTTGTTAAAATAAAATGGTCTGGGAAAGCCTCTTTGAGAAGAGGGTATGTGAGGTAAGATGTGTAAGAAGTAAAAAGTCATGTGAACAACTGATTAAAGAATTCAGAAGCCGGGGGAAATTTTTTTAGTTACATAAAAATTCAAAAAGTTTATCTACAATGCCCCCTTTCTGAGAAATTTACTTAAGAATGTACTTCAGGGACTTCCGGGAAGATGGCAGCATGAGCAGGGTGACAGAAATCTCCTCCCAAAACTATATATATCTATGAAAATACAACAAATACAACTATGCCAAAAAGAGAGACCAGAATAGACAGGAAAGTGCACAGCGTGCAGCTACACCTGAGAGGACACGGCACCCCACGAGGCAGGTAAGATACGGAGCCGCGACCCAGCGGGACCCAAGCACTCACCCACTCCAACGCACCGGCGGTAGGAGAGGATAAAGAGCCGGGAGGGACTGGAAGTACACCCAGCGAAATAACCAGCCCCGGTGATCTGCGCGGGGAGTGCTGACACACATCGCGTAGTGCAGTGGAGATTGGAGAGACAGAGGGGTGCAGGATCTGAGCGGAGAACGCACAGGGCCCATGAAGCTGGCCCCCGGGATGGAAAGAAAAAGAAAAAAACAAAAAGGAAAAGCGCGTGCTTTTTTCAGCAGTCTAAAAGAGACAGGAACCCAGCGGAGGCGCTGGATCGCCCCGGCACACTCAGTCCACCAGGCTGGGAGTTTCGGACCCCTTAGCTGGCGGCTGGGAAAGCGTGGCCGCACGTTGACTTCCCACAGAGATCAACAGCCTCCCATTTGTTCCCACCTCGGCCAGAGCTATAAAGGGCTGTGTGGAGCAGTGTGGCCACGGCTGCAGAATAGGGGAGCAAGAGCGCCACCGACAGCATCCCCACAGAATCTACCCCGGTGGGGGTGTTATTTTGTTGTTGTTGTTTTGTTTTTTGATTTTTCTTCTCTTTTCTTTTTTTTCTTTCTTTCTTTTTTTTTCTTTGAAAAGTCTTAAAGAGCCCAGCTGACATACGTGGCAACTACCAGGGACCACTTCCATAGCCATGAAAAGACAGAGGAATATGATCCAGACTAGGACCAACCAGATAACCCTAGAGAGGGAGCCTGAAGGGATGGAAATGCACAGTCTTCCTGAAAAAGAATTCAGAATAAAAGTCAACCATGCTCATGGATCTGCAGAGAAATGTGCAAGAGCTGAGGGAGGAAGTGAGGGAAGTCAGGAAAGACAATGCAGAAATCAGACAAGAGATCGATGGGCTTAACAGTACACTGATGAGACGCAAGAGACTGTTAATGGAATAGAAATCAGAGAACAGGAATACAGAGCAGCTGAGGCAGAGAGAGATAAAAGGATCTCTAGGAATGAAAGAATATTAAGAGAACTGTGTGACAGTCGAAACGGAACAATATTCACATTATAGGAGTACCAGAGGAAGAAGAGAGAGAAAAAGGGATAGAAAGTGTCTTTGAAGAAATAATTGCTGAAAACGTTCCCACGCTGGGGAAGGAAATAGTCTCACAGTCCACGGAAGCACACAGATCTCCCAACACAAGGGAACCAAGGAAGACAACACCAAGACACATTATAATTAACATGGCAAAGATCAAAGACAAGGACAGAGTATTAAAGGCAGCTAGAGAGAGAAAAAACATCACCTACAAAGGAAAACCCATCAGACTACCATAAGATTTCTCAACAGAAACCTTACAGGCCAGAAGAGAATGGCATGATATATTTAACATAATGAAACAGAAGAGCCTCGAATCAAGAATATTGTATCCAGCACGATTATCACTTTAATATGACGGAGGAATTAAACAATTTCCAGACAAACGAAAGTTGAGAGAGTTTGCCTCTCATAAACCACCATTACAGGATTATCTTAAAGGCACTGCTTTAGAGGGAAGCACCCCTAAGGCTAAAAAGCTGTCACCAGAGAAAATAAAATCATAGCAAAGAAAGCAGACCATACAAATACTAAATAAAGGCAAAGAATAAAACACCTAGTATATAAAGAATGGAGGAGGAAGAATAAGAAGGGAGAGAAATAAAGAAACATCAGATGGTGTTTACAATAACTTAACAAGAAAGTTAAGTTAGATTGTTAGATAGTAAAGAAGCAACCCTTGAAAATTTGGTAACCACAAATCTAAAGCCAGCAATGGCAATAAGTACATATCTATCAATAATCACCCTAAATGTAAATGGACTGAATGGACCAATCAAAAGGCACAGAGTAACAGAATGGATAAAAAAGCAAGACCCATCTATATGCTGCCTACAAGAAACTCACCTCAAACCCAAAGATATACACAGACCAAAAGTGAAGGGATGGAAAAAGATATTTCATGCACACAACAAAGAGAAAAAAGCAGGAGTTGCAGTACTTGTATCAGACAAGATAGACTTCAAAATGAAGAAAGTAACAAGAGATAAAGAAGGACATTACATAATGATAAAGGGGTCAATCCAACAAGAGGATATAACCATTATAAATATCTATGCACCCAATACGGGAGCGCCGGCATATGTGAAACAAATACTAACAGAATTAAAGGAGGAAATAGACAGCAATGCATTCATTTTAGGTGACTTCAACACACCACTCACTCCAAAGGACAGATCAACCAGACAGAAAATAAGTAAAGACACAGAGGCACTGAACAACACACTAGAACAGATGGACCTAACAGACATCTACAGAACTCTACACCCAAAAGCAACAGGATACACGTTCTTCTCAAGTGCACATGGAACATTTTTCAGAATAGACCACATACTAGGCCACAAAAAGAACCTCAGTAAATTAAAGAATATTGAAATCCTACCATCCAACTTCTCAGATCACAAAGGTATAAAACTAGAAGTAAATTTTAGAAAGAAATCAAAAAGGCTCACAAATACATGGAGACTAAACAACATTCTCCTAATTAATGAATGGGTTAACGACCAAATCAAAACAGAAATCAAAGAATATGTGGAGACAAATGACAGCAACACAAAGCCACAACTTCTGTGGGATGCAGCAAAGGCAGTTCTAAGAGGAAAGTATATTGCAATCCAGGCCTATTTAAAGAAGGAAGAACATTCCCAAATGAATAGTCTAAAGACACAATTACTGAAATTGGAAAAAGAAGAACAAATGAGACCCAAAGTCACCAGAAGGAGGGACATAATAAAGATCAAAGAAATAAATAAAATTGAGAAGAATAAAACAATAGAAAAAATCAATGAAACCAAGAGCTGGTTCTCTGAAAAAATAAACAAAATAGATAAACCCCTAGCCAGAATTATTAAGAGAAAAAGAGAATTTACACACATAAACACAATCAGAAATGAGAAAGGAAAAATCACAACGGACCCCACAGAAATACAAAGAATTATAAGAGAATATGAGAGTTTATATGCCAACAAGCTGGAAAACACAGAAGAAATGGACAACTTCTTAGAAAAATACAACCTTCCAAGACTGACCAAGCAAGAAACAGAAAAACTAAACAGACCAATCACCAGCGACGAAATCGAATTGGTAATCAAAAACCTACCCAAGAACAAAACCCCCAGGCCTGATGGATTCACCTCTGAATTCTACCAAACATATAGAGAAGAAATAACACCCATTCTCCTTAAACTTTTTCAAAAAATTGAAGAGGAGGGAATACTTCCAAACTCATTCTATGAAGCCACCATCACTCTAATACCAAAACTGGGCAAAGACCTCACCAAAAAAGAAAATTACAGACCAATATCTCTGGTGAACGTAGATGCAAAAATACTCAACAAAATATTAGCAAACCCAATTCAAAAATACATCAAGAGGATCATACACCATGATCAAGTGGGATTCATCCCAGGGATGCAAGGATGGTACAACATTCGAAAATCCATCAACATCATCCACCACAACAAAAAGAAGAACAAAAACCACATGATCATCTCCATAGATGCTGAAAAAGCATTTGACAAAATTCAGCATCCATTCCAGATTAAAACTCTCAACAAAATGGGTATAGACGGCAAGTACCTCAACATCATAAAGGCTATATATGACAAACCCACAGCTAACATCATACTTAACGGCGAGACGCTGAAAGCTTTTCATCTAAGATCGGGAACAAGACAGGGATGCACACTCTCTCCACTGTTATTCAACATAGTACTGGAGGTCCTAGCCATTGCAATCAGACAAAACAAAGACATACAAGGCATCCAGATTGGTAAAGAAGAAGTCAAATTGTCACTATTTGCAGATGACATGATACTGTACATAAAAAACCCTAAAGACTCCACTCCAAAACTACTAGAACTAATATCTGAATTCAGCAAAGTTGCAGGATACAAAATTAAGATACAGAAATCTGTTGCTTTCCTATACACTAACGATGAACTAACAGAAAGAGAGATCAGGAAAACAATTCCATTCACAATTGCATCAAAAAGAATAAAATACCTAGGAATAAACCTAACGAAGGAAGTGAAAGACCTGTACCCTGAAAACTACAAGACACTCCTAAGAGAAATTAAAGAGGACACTAACAAATGGAAATGCATCCCATGCTCTTGGCTAGGAAGAATAAATATTGTCAAAATGGCTATACTACCTGAAGCAATCTACAGATTCAATGCAATCCCTATCAAACTACCAACAGCTTTCTTCAATGAACTGGAACAAATAATTCTAAAATTCATATGGAACCACAAAAGACCCTGAATAGCCAAAGAAAACCTGAGAAGGAGGAATTAAACAGGGGGAATTATGCTCCCTGACTTCAAGCTCTACTACAAAGCCACAGTAATCAAGACAATTTGGTACTGGCACAAGAACAGACCCAGAGACCAGTGGAACAGAATAGAAAATACAAAAATTAATCCAAACATATACAGTCAATTAATATTTGATAAAGGAGCCTTGGATATACAATGGGGAAATGACATCCTCTTCAGCAGCTGGTGTTAGAAAAACTGGACAGCTACATGTAAGAGAATGAAACTGGACTACTGTCTAGCCCCATACACAAAAGTAAACTCAAGGTGGATCAAAGACCTGAATATACATCATGAAACCATAAAACTCTTAGAAAAAAACATAGGCAAAAATGTCTTAGACATAAACATGAGCGACTTCTTCATGAACATATCTCCCCGGGCAAGGGAAACAAAAGCAAAAATGAACAAGTGGGACTATATCAAGCTGAAAAGCTTCTGTACAGCAAAGGACACCATCAGTAGAACAAAAATACATCCTACAGTATGGGAGAATATATTCATAAATGACATATCTGATAAGGGGTTGACATCCAAAATATATAAAGAACTCATGCACCTTAAACAAAAAGCAAATAATCCAATTAAGAAATGGGCAGAGGACATGAATAGACACTTCTCTAAAGAAGAAATTCAGATGGCCAACAGGCACATGAGAAGATGCTCCACCTCGCTAATCATCAGAGAAATGCAGATTAAAACCACAATGAGATATTACCTCACAGCAGTGAGGATGGCCAACATCCAAAACACAAACAACAACAAATGTTGGCGAGGATGTGGAGAAAAGGGTGGGAATGCAAATTAGTTCAACCATTGTGGAAAGCAGTGTAGAGGTTCCTCAAAACACTCAAAATAGAAATACCATTTTACCCAGGAATTCCACTCCTAGGAATTTACCCTAAGTCTACAGCAGCCCAGTTTGAAAAAGACATATGCACCCCTATGTTTATCGCAGCACTATTTACAATAGCCAAGAAATGGAAGCAACCTAAGTGTCCATCCGTAGATAGGTGGATAAAGAAGATGTGGTACACATACACAATGGAATATTATTCAGCCATAAGAAGAAAACAAATCCTACCATTTGCAACAACATGGATGGAGCTAGAGGGTATTATGCTTACCAAGCCAAAAAAGACAAGTATCAAATGATTTCACTCATACGTGGAGTATAAGAACAAAGAAAAAAACTGAAGGAACAAAACAGCAGCAGACTCGCAGAACCCAGGAACTGATTAATAGTTACCAAAGGGAAAGGGACTGGGGAAGATGGGTGGGAAGGGAGTGATGAGGGAAAAGGGGCATTACGATTAGCAGATGTAATGTTGTGGGGGCATGGGAAGGGCTGTACAACTCAGAGAAGACAAGTAGTGATTCTATAGCATCTCACTACGCTGATGGACAGTTAGTGTAATGGCATTGGTGGGGGGGGGACCTGATGAAGGGGGTAGTTTAATAACCATAATATTGCACATGTAATTGTAGATTAATGATACCAAAATAAATTATTTTAAAAAAAGAATGTACTCCATCAAACTGAGGATGAATTTTAAGAAAAAACTATGGTCGGCATCATGCAACAGTCTAATAAAGAAAAAAAAATCCCAAGATTAAAACTGTGCTATAAGCCTGGAAAATCAGAATCAGAATCTTAGTGTGGTACTGTAAGCCCTTCTTAAGAAGAGTGGAACAAATTCTAAAGAACAGATACAATGAGTAAGAAAGTAGAAGAGAAATCATTCATGTGTTTTCTCTCTTAAAAAAACCACTCCAGGAAAAGCCACACAACACACACATGCACAGTTATGGTTTTAATATGAAGCAACTGGTGATAAACAAAATATTCACTTAATCTAGATTTATAGGAATAATCTCCTTTGTGTAACATAAGATACACTGAGAAACACAATCCCATGCTCTATAAAATACTTAAAATGATATAACCTACTTAGTCATTTTCAACTTTTAGAATAGACCCCTGACCATAAAATCTTTCTCCACTTGTTTGAAACATTCTTTGTTTCTTAAAAGCTAAGGAATAGCTACCAAAATTTTTCCTCAGAAAAACCATGGTATAAGTGGTGGCTAAGATGACCTGTGTCCAGTCAATGAAATGTTAGCATTTCGCAGTTATACCAACACCTGCATAATCAAATTCCTGTATTAAATCCTTGTTGGAAATCCCTGGTATGATTTCCTTTGTCCTGACTGATACAGTTCTCCTCTACTGATATAGCTGATAAGAATCTCTCCTGTCTTTTCAGAAACAAACAATACTTTTGAGATTTTTATTGTATGAGTGATGAAGGAAGAACATCTTTTGAGGGCCTAATTCATTTAATGCAAAGACCTTGGGCACTTTATTGCATTTAATATTTACAATCCTATTTAAGTATTATCCCCAGTTTAGTCTCTTATTAATTATGCCTCCTACAATGTTTTAAAAAGACAGTCTTTATATTCAAATAGAACTGAACCAGGATTTCTCACTTATTTCAGAAATGAATAAAATATAAGTTACTATAGTTCATGAAACAGGTTAAAAATGGTAATATTAATGAAAATTAAGGTGAAGATAGCAACACTGATGAAAAAAGTAGTAAGTGTGGATGAGTAACTTCTGATGTCTTAGCATTTCCAATGGTCATCACGAAATCTGCTTTCCCAAAACTAGCCTTGAAGATCAATAGTCACAACCTAAGAGGAGATAGTTACAATACTGGCATCCCAAGAAACATGATACATACTATTTAGACAAAAGCCTGAATTATTCAGGATAAGTAAAACTAAAATATGATAATAAAAGCAGCTAACACATAACTGACAATTAATATGGGCCAAATACTACATCAAATCATGCTACAAGTACTATGTCATTTAATCCTCAAAACAATCCTATTAAATAGGTACCACTTATTCCCATTTTAGTAATAACTAAATTGAAATTTATGGAGCTTGTCCAAGTTCTTACAGCTGTTAAATGCCAAAGAAATGTTTTATTCTAAAGTTCACATTAAAGAATGTTTTCATTCTTCCTATATGTGACATATGGAGGTAAAATTCTCTTTTCTCCCCTGGACATTGTCACCTGTATGTCACAGCTGCCACCTGTAGCAGGCACCTTGGAAACATGAGGAGATCCAGCCTAAAAGGATGGGTCATTCAGGGATGTCAGAGAACCTGGCTCTTTGATGGTATTGAACTACTAAATCAACCAACTCTGAAAGCATCCTACTTCCAGATTTCTTACTGTACGAGATAATAAACATCCATACAATTTAAGGAAAATACAGTTTGACTTTCTATTATTTTGAAGCTAAAACATCTGAAGTGATAAAGTCATTAACAGAAGACTGTTCACAGATACAAAAATAATGCTTTCTTACTCTGTACTAATTGATTCTAAACAGATAAATCACTTTTTTTGCTATTATTAATGTACAATTACATGAGCAATATTATGGTTACTAGACTCCCCCTAATATCAAGTCCCCACCACAAACCCTATTAGAGTCACTGTCCATCAGCGTAGCAAGATGCTATAGAATCACTACTTGTCTTCTCTGTGTTATACTGCCTTCCCCATATGCCCCCACCCAGCTACATTATATGTGCTAATCATAATACTCCTTTTTCCCCCTTATCCCTCCTTTCCACCCAATTTCCCCAGTTCTTTCCCTTTGGTAACTGTTAGTCCATTCTTGGTTCTGTGAGTCCCCCACTGTTTTGTTCCTTCAGTTTTCTCTTTATTCTTATACTACACAGATGAGTGAAATCACTTGATACTTGTCTTTCTCCGCCTGGCTGATTTCACTGAGCATAATACCCTCTAGCTCCATCCATGTTGTTGCAAATGGTAGGATTTGTTTTCTTCTCATGGCTGAATAATATTCCATTGTGTATAGGTACCACATCTTCTTTATCCCTTCATCTACTGATGGACACTTAGGTTGCTTCCATTTCTTGGCTATTGTAAATACTGCTGCGATAAACGTAGGGATGCATATGTCCTTTTCAAATTGGCCTGCGGCATTCGTAGGGTAAATTCCTAGGAGTGGAATTCCTGGGTCAAATGGTATTTCTATTTTGAGTGTTTAACGAACCTCCATACTGCTTTCCACAATGGCTGAACTAATTTACATTCCCACCAGCAGTGTAGGAGAGTTCCCCTTTCTCCACATCCTCACCAACATTTGTTGTTGTCTGTCTTTTAGATGGTGGCCATCCTTACTGGTGTGAGGTGATATCTAATTATGGTTTTAATTTGCATTTCTCTGATGATTAGGGATGTGGAGCATCTTTTCATGTGCCTGTTGGCCATCTGAATTTCTTCTTTGGAGAAGTGTCTATTCATGTCCTCTGCCCATTTCTTAATTGGATTATTTGCTTTCTGTTTGTTGAGGTGTGTGAACTCTTTATATAATTTGGAAGTCAACCCCTTATCGGATATGTCATTTATGAATATATTCTCCCATACTGTAGGATGTCTTTTTGTTCTACTGATGGTGTCCTTTGCTGTACAGAAGCTTTTTAGTTTGATATATTCCCTCTTGTGCATTTTTGCTTTTATTTCCCTTGCCCAGGGAAATATGTTTATGAAGAAGTTGTTCACATTTATGTCCAAGAGATTTTTGCCTATGTTTTTTTCTAAGAGTTTTATGGTTTCACGACTTACATTCAGGTCTTTGATCCATTTTGAGTTTAATTTTGTGTATGGGGTTAGACAATAATCCAGTTTCATTCTCTTACATGTAGTTGTCCAGTTTTGCCAACAACAGCTGTTAAAGAGGCTGTCATTTCCCCATTGTATATCCATGGCTCTTTTATTGTATATTAATTGACCATGTATGTTTGGGTTTATATCTGGGCTCTCTATTCTGTTCCATTGGTCTATGGGTCTGTTCTTGTGCCAGTACCAAATTGTCTTGATTTCTGTGGCTCTGTAGTAGACCTTGAAGTCAGGGAGCATAATTCCCCTGTTTTATTCCTCCTCCTCAGGATTGCTTTGCCTATTCGGGGTCTTTTGTGGTTCCATATGTATTTTAGAACTATTTGCTCTAGTTCATTGAAGAATGCTGTAGGTATTTTGATAGGGATTGCATTGAATATGCAGATTGCTTTAGGCAGGATGGTCATTTTGACAATATTAATTCTTCCTGTCCATGAGTACGGGATGTCTTTCCATTTATTGGTATCTTCTTTAATTTCTCTCATGACTGTCTTACAGTTTTCAGAGTATAAGTCTTTTACTTTCTAGGTTAGGTTTATTCCTAGGTATTTTATTCTTTTGGATGAAACTGTGAATTGAATTGTTTTACTGATTTCTCTTATTGCTAGTTCAACGTTAGTGTATAGAAATGCAACAGATTTCGGTGTATTAATTTTGTATCCCGCCACTTTACTGAATTCAGATATTAGATCTAGTAGTTTTGGAGTGGATTTTTTAGGGTTTTTTATATACAATATCATGTCATCTGAAAACCTGGACAGTTTGACTTCTTCCTTACCAATCTGGATGCCTTTTATTTCTTTGTGTTGTCTGATTGCCAATGGCTAGGACGTCTAGAACTATGTTGAATAAAAGTGGGGAGAGTGGGCATCCTTGTCTTGTTCCCAATCTTAAATGAAAAGCTTTCAGCTTCTCACTGTTAAGTATAATGTTGGCTGTGAGTTTGTCATGTTTAGCTTTTATTATGTTGAGGTGTTTGCCCTCTATACCCATTTTGTTGAGAGTTTTTATCTTGAATGGATGTTGAATTCTGTCGAATGCTTTTTCACCATCTATAGTGATGATCGTGTGGTTTTTGTCTTTTTTGTTGATGTGGTTGATGATGTTGATGGAT